>WBMZ01011443.1:0-54967 GCA_013400975.1 Atrichornis clamosus
CACAGGGAGAAGGGAACAGCGCCCACCTGGGGCCACATCTGGGACCCCAAAACATCCACAGGGAGAAGGGAACAGCGCCTACCTGAATTAAAGGCATTTACCGTATAACCTGTAAGCAATGTTTTAACATAACTTGTAGGCAAAAAGGTACTCACAGGTCTGACACACCCCCTGGAGGTTTGTATTTGAGGATTCCAAGGAGACTCAGCATTCTTTTAGCTGTTTGTTCTGGCAGCTCCTCTCTAATGTCCACAGCATGCTAAACAGTTTTTTAAAAATACGTAATTAATAATTGTTATTAATGATTATTATTACTATAATTATTGACTATTATTACTATAGAAATAATTGTAATTATTGTAGAATATACTTAATTATTAATTATTATAATACTATTATATTAATGACTATCATTAATTTTATAAACTTGTTTGTCCAAGTGATCTTAATTAACTGGCAACACTAAAAGAATTGACTTTATTAATTTATTAGATGACAGTGAGATGTTCCATACAGAACATCCTTTAAATCATCACACTTCAATTCTTTCCTAAAGGATTTTTCTCCAACATAAGTATTGAGGTAAATTTACTCTAGAAATACATTCTCCCTGCTCATGGGATCTCATCTATGCAGATACACTGACCACATCCACCCAGGAAGTTGGATATCCTGGCACTCCAAGGCACAGGTATCCGCACCCCAGATGTATGAAGAGTCCTTTCTGATATCACACACACTTTTGGCAGCCTTCAAGGAGAGGGATTTAATTTCCATTGCAACAACACAGTCATGAGGTTCAGTACTTGATCAGCCCCTGCCCTGTGCATGTGCAAGACACAGCCTGACTTTGACTTAACACGATTGTCAGTATGAACCAAGATCTGTATCCTTATTTTCACAGGCAAAATATACAGTCACAGTCATCAGCCTCTGGGGGACAGGGATCCTGCCTCCCTGTCCCAAGGAACATTTGCTGTTTGCCAAGAGCACTCAGATGTACAGGCTGGAAGGATTCCTGCCAGCCAGGCACACTTATTTCCTGTAAGATTCATACAGGCTGTTTTGGTAAAGCAAACATGCCACAGGATTACACTGAGCCAGACCTAAGTAAAAGCAAATTTCAGTGTCAAGCCACCTCAGGAGGTCTGAGCACCTCTGAGTGCCCTCCTTACCTTCGGGTCAATCTCCCCCAGAACATCACTGAGCAGCTGCAGCAGCTGCACCGACTCCAGGGAGTCAAACGAGATTAAATTGTAGTTCTTCCTGAAGGGCTCCTGATTGAGCTTCTCAACAATGAACTGCATTTGGTCACCCATAACTGTGTCCCGGGAAAACCTCTGCAGCGAAGACAGAGCAGATGCCAGGGGTGCGGGGGGCAGTGACCGGGTCCGGGACAGGTCACCTCGCAGGGGCTGCCGCCGGGGGGGTCCGGGGGGGTCCGGCCGGGCCGGGGCCGGGCCGGGGCCGGGCCGGGCCGGGCCGGGAGCAAAAAGGCCTCGACCGGAGCCTCCCGCGCGCCGTTACCACGGGGACGGTTGCCAGGACACAGCAGTGACGTCACTTCCGGCGCTTCCGCGGAGCGGCGGGAACCGGACCGGGGCGGGGCTGTGAGGGGGCGTGATCGAGCAGTGAGAGGGCGTGGTCTGACTGTGAGGGGGCGCGACCTGTGTGGGATGGGGTCATGGAGGAATGGGCGTGCTCTGGTGGTGAGGGGCCGGGGCCCACGGAATTGGGATGCAGCGGGCGCAACCGGGCCCATCTCTTCCGGGGGATCCTGGATCGCTGCCCACTCCTCGCGTGTTTCGCTGCCCTCACAGCCGGCGGAGCCCGCTGTGATCGCTGCCCACTCCTCGCGTGTTTCGCTGCCCTCACAGCCGGCGGAGCCCGCTGCAGCGGGAGCTCTCCCGGTGGCCTCGCGGCGTGTCCCGGGCAGCCGTTCCCGCTGCGCCCGACGGCCCGCAGGGAAGCGCAGTCCTGGCCCGTCTCCTTCCCGCCGCAAATTGTCCAGGAATTGCCGCTGAGGTCGCTGACGGGATGCTGGGGCGGAGACGGCACAGGGCAAGTCTCTCGTAGAGCTCCTTCACAGCACAAGTGCGAGGAACGGCAGAAACAGGTCCGAGATTCACCCTCTGGAGGATAAACTTGGCTCTGCGGCTCCTTCAGAGGGAGGTTGTTGTCGCATGTGTAGGAGATGTACAAACAGATTGCTGCAGTTACCCAGTTAAGATTTCTGGCAGCCTTTGGCAGCACAAAGGGATGTCAAGTGTTGCTGATGTACGTGTCAAGTGAATGGTTACTTAATTCCTTTGAAATGGAAAGGTGCACAGAGGAGCCCTGTGGAACAGCCAGTCCTGGGCCCAGGCTTCATCTGGGGCAAATGGCAAATTTATGTCCTCAGGGTTGAACATCAGTTGTCAAGCATGCCTCAAAGTAGCAATAAATATGTAGTGCATAAATCTGAAACAAGGACAGCAGCTTCCAAAACACCAAACAATCCAAATCAGACTACATATTGAAGTGAAACTTGCTCATGAAATCCCTCAGTCTGCAAGTTTTTTCTTGCAGATCCTTCAAAACCCATGCTTAGCCCTGAAATAGTTGGATTTTGGAGCCTCTCTGCTATTTCAATTAGGTTCTTGGATAGTCTAAGAATCCCATGTGAGTCCCCAGATGATGGATTAAAATACGCAGTGAGTCATGTTAAATTGGTGCCAGTTGAAATGCACAGGTTGTAAATCACTGCAGAATTTGACTCAGTAAGTAGCAACCATAAATGTAATACTTTGCAATTCTAAGCACTGCGACTGTCTTAGATTAGCTCCTCTTTTCCTTCTAAGAAAGAGAAAATGCTTCATTAAATAATTTCATAAAATTTACTGGTCTCCATGGCAAGGCTGGGAAGTGACCCTGATTGGTGTCCAAGCTTTTAACTGGTTTAATGAAGTTACAAAGAGGATGGACGGCTGGTTTGTGGCTCTGCATGAAAGCCCTGGTAGAGCCAGAACATAATCCAAGTCTCCTGACTCCTGGATTTGAACTTTAAAACCAGATCATGTTTCCTTTGTGCTTTCAGTCCATATACTGACCTTTAGGAATCATATTTACCTACAAGTTCCCAGAAGAGATCTACTTTCCCTTGTCATGCTTTCCTGGTATCAATTACAGTTTTCTCTGATGAGTATTTTGAGCATGTAGAACACAGAGAGAGAGTAAATGAAAATGGTATTTCTGATGGAGGTGCTGGGGCCAAATCTGCTCTTTATGCACTGAGTTAATGGATCAGAGGAAATGTTGTCTGTGGGTTCACCACCACTTAATCCTAGAGAAACACTGTAAATACTGATGGACATCCTTTCTTCCTCAGTGCAGAGGGGAGAGCGACTGTGCTCATGGTGCTGAGGATGGAGAGGGATCTGTTCTGGGTACAGTGGGAGGGTGCTGCTCTGAGATTCTCCTTTACATGAGACTATTCCAGTCCCCACACCTTCTGAGAAGGAAAGGACTGTTCTTCTATTTTCATATCTCTGTAACGTTAAAGAGGAGCAAGAATGAAAACTTTAGAAAATGCCAAGATAAGAAGGAAAAAAGATGGTGAGATGGAAACCCATGATGTCTGATTGTTTTGACTCTGGGAAAGGAGACCTCCATGACCAGACGTTGTTAGAACTGGACTGGCTGAACTTTTTGACCTGTTTGAAAGGTCAAGTGATTTTAGCAGGAGCAAAATCATACATTGGAGCCCAGTGTTGTGGGACTTCTCAACTTGGGGAAAGTGTGAGAGGTTCCATGTCATCCTTCATGTTTTATATTGTCATTATCCTTTCTTGCAACAGTTTTGTGCTTTGTATATGTGCAGCCCCCAGGCTGCTCCCCCAGGCTGCCCCACTGCTGTTTGGTATTTACAGTCTGCAGTGGTGTCTGAATATCCAAAATTACTGCTTAAAAAAATAAATCAAGGCTTAGCTCAGTGCCTTGACCTCTTTATCACAAGAAAATCTTCACAGACATAAAAGAGATCGTAAGCTCTCAATGCAGCCTTGGGTAAATATTACAGGAAGCTGCTGAGATATTTGTTTATGCTTAACTTGTCTTAAGTTATCTTAGGGTGATGTGGTTATTGAGTCAAGTCTTACAGAACCGAGGGCCAGTGTTCCAGCATATTTGTTGTATAATTCTGGGGGCATTTTCCACATTTCCAAGTTAGTTTGCATGGACAGTTATACAGGTTTTGAAGCAAAGTTTCCTAATGACATGAGAGTTATTATAAGAGTTCATCTCTATAGTTTCTTCCAGTTCTCTGGACAGAATGTGTCTTTTACTTAGTTTAGGAAAGGCTTATGGAAGCTGCTTATTGCAAAGGAATCCTGCAGAGGGAACATGTGGAAGAAAGAGAACAGAAATAAACTATCCAGAGCTCTCTAGATCTGCAGGCACAGCTTCATTGCTCCCTCCTGACTTTCTCCCCCCTTTCCAGCCACTGCTGTGCAGATGCTGCCGAGCACAGTTGTGAGAGAGCTCGAGCACAGAGATCAGCAAATCCGAGTGGGACGAAACCTGAGCGAATGAAAATCCTGCTCCCTGGGCGAAGAGAGATCACCTTATATGGGAACATCATGGACAAGAGGATGAACACGTCCGGCCGGGCTGCTGAGGTCAGATCACAAACAGATGGAAGATATTAGTGTGAAAACAAGAGCATTTAGGAAGAGAAGACAATGCTTCAGCTTGGCTTAAGCAATCTGAGCCCTCCTGTTTGTCTCTTTTATTATAAATATTGTACTGTGTCTATGTACACAGAGGTCTGACACTGTTATATTAAAAACTAATTTCTTTGTAGATATTCCAGTACGTAAATGCATCCCAGGTCTGTTTCTGGTTCCCACTTGCAGCCGTACTATGGTCAGCTAAAGCCTAAGGAGTGATCACTGACGTCTTAAAAAATTAAGCCTGTTTGTGCAGAATGTGGCTTGTTCCTGTGAGCTAAAGCATGAAAGACAGCACTGACAGCCAAGAAGCCTGGCTGGTTCTGAATATTTTGTCATGACTACAGTTGTAAGTGATTTAAAATACTAAAGGATTGGAAGAAAAACATTAGATCTGCGTTGTAGGATTTGTGCCTTTATGTGAGCTTTCTGTTGCAAGAGAGAGGATTCTGGTCCTTTAAGTCTGGGTCTAATGGATTCTGATCCAAACTTGTGTCTTACAGACTTGGAGCCTGAGATCTACAGGTCCAACCTTGAGAGCTCCACACCCTTCTAGCCCCACCTCCTGAGTGTACAGTGGCAGTGGTGGCCTCACACCTCTCCTTGACCCCCTGGACCAGGTGCACATGGTTGGCTTGGAATACACTGACCTGTGCAAAGCTGTGGCTCTGTGTGGCTCTGTGGAGTGGGAGAGGCCATGGCCAAGGTATGTGCCATGTACTGGCTCTGCTGAGAGGGGTAGTGACTTCATAATTCCCTTTTTGCTCCCAAGACCTGACACAAAACCAGCCTAAGACCAGATAGGATGGTGTCCCATGCAATGTGAGATAAGCAGCTGGAGATCTCGGTGGCCATGATGACCCCAGAGTCTGCTTTACCACTGCCCTGCCTCTTGCATGACATTGGCAGCCCTGCAAAGTGAGTGTTGTGTGCATCTGCCCAGTCCAGAAGAGCATTGCACCCTTGCACTGATGTGAAGTGTTGGGTGGTGGAGAGTCAGGCCCAGAAGGGGGTCCGTCTGATGCTGGTTTCCATCCATTTATCCTCAGTTGTCCCAACACTGCTTGAGACTGGAAATGTCTGGTAGTACTGAGGAGAGATGATGCCATGGCAGCAAACAAGACCATTCATCTGGTGTTAGACCACCCTGGAAGATGGATGTGGTTGTGGGAACTCTTGAGGTGGGAGTGTGGCATAGGATGTTACCTAACAAGGTGGGGTTGGTTGGACAGAGTTAACTAAGCTTCCTCTAAAAAACACTCACAGTTTTGCTTCTTGCCATGCTGTCTGGTTTTATTTCATGTCTGAAAAATCCAAAATAACTCCACTGATTAGTCTCAAACACACCAGTGTTTCTGGGCTTAGAGCTGTTCTGTAGAGTCTCCTGTTCAAGGTCAGATGAAATGGCAAGTTACCCCTTCCAGCAGATTCCAAGAACAATAAGATGTTTTAGGAATATGCAATAATTGATTGCCTCTAAAGGGCAAATTTTCCTCTGTGCTGCCAAGCAAGGGCTGTTCTCAGTGATAAGTGGTTGCTGAACAAAGTCTGCCGAGGTTCCTGAAGTTGGTTTCATTCTCCTGGGAGGGCAGCAGGCCAGGACATTGAGCACACTGATCCCAATCGCACAAAGAGTCAAGTCTGCAGGAAATCCAAGTTGCCTTACTAAGGTTCTATACCCACCTTCTGCTGCTCAGAGCTGGGTTCCCACTCACAGTTTCCTACAACATCGTTATCCCAAAGCACTGTTCTCCAGAAGGAAAAGGCTGAAATGCCGTTAAAATAGAGGATATAAATAAGGAACATTGATCAGTTGGTTTGTATTTCTGCTCTTCAGATTCTATTTTATCCCCATCCAGAAAAGTCTGTTGTTAACCTGAATTGGTGCAAGTGCTTATGGCTTGTTTTTCAAAGCAAACCTTTTATATCATTTTTATGTAGTGTAGAAAGTATCTTCTGAACATACAGTAGTTTTTCAAACTTGACAGTGCTTTTATGAGTTCGATGAGCTGGGTGACATTCCTGTCAGCTATGAAACAGAGGTGTCCTTCCTCCTTAACACGTTCAATTCATGGGAAAGTGAAAATGTTCGGCCAAAGTTTTTGAAGTAATCAGCATGAGGCACAAAAATAGTCACTCTGAAAAGTGAAAGCCTATGTATTTTAAGCTCTTTTAAAGAAAAACAACATGGATAGGACACTACTGTTTGTGACAGAAAAAGTCAAAGTCTAGGTGCATAGCAACACAGTATGGGTGAAAGTTTTTGGATGACATCAAGGCCTGTTGCAGTTAATTGCCATTTCACAAATGGCATCTGAAGGGTCAGGATGTCACCTCATGTTGTCTGTGTCATTTAGGATAGGAAAATAGAAATTATCTTCTTGTGTGCATGAATTCACTTCTGACAAAGCCAAAAGTTGCAAAAGTGAAGCCAAGGCAGAGTTTGGTACAGCTGATGCATCTCACTCAAAAAATCTCAACTACTTGAAAATGCCCATCTGACTTTTATCTTGTAGTGTATTTTGTCCAAGAATGATACAAAGAAGCTGACATGTTGTATTCTTATGGGATTATTTGTCCTTTCTGTTTTATCCAGGCAGTTGTATAGTCACTGCTCACGGACTCTACCAGGAGAGGATGAAGTTAACAGCTCTATTAGTATCAACGTGAAGGAAGTGACTCACACAAGCAACAGGATCTGGGATACAGCAGAATACACTGTAGCAATGAAGGCAAGTCTTCACTTAATGTCAGTCCAATATTCAGAATTCAGATTTTCTGCCCACTTTTATATCCTTTTTCAGTTTGTTCATGTTGTTGAATTAAACTTCTGGCTGAAACACTTGATTTCTCAATCTATCACCAGACCCAGATACGAAACTTCATAAAAAATTGTGAAGGAAATTACTTCACCCTCAGCCCAAACAATGACAAACACTGTTGACCCAAGCAAAGGGCTAAATAAGGATTGATGAGGTGTGGCAGGACCATGGTTTGGGTAGTTCCTTCTACAGCTTCCTCCTATAGAAAGCTGCAACAATCTGAAATGTCAAGAACCTGTCTTACATTTGAGGAGGACAGGTTGTAACTGTCTCTAATTGGCGAAAAACTTGAGTAAGAGCTTGTTTCTGTACAAGAATTCAAACAGGAAAATGTGTGAATTATAATGCAACTGTTAAAAACCTGTGAGGTTGGGGTGGCCCTGTGGAATCCATGGAAAACCTCCATAAGTAAGTGAAAGACATATCTGCATTTCTTTTATGTCGAAAGAAAGATTTACATTGGCAACGTCATGAAATTTTAAGATAATCCCTCTGCCTAGGCTCTTATAGAGCTCATGTATCTAAACCAGCTATTTCCTTCATAGCCATATTGTTAACACTCATTATAATATCTGAATTTTTGACTTCTACCAACCTGTCCTACTGTATGATTCTGCAGTGAAGTCATAGCCTCCAGTTTGTATCATCATGCAGCTGCCATAGAAACAGTTTGAGGTATTGCAGGCTCATATTGAATTCACTGGAGACATTTGGCTCATTAATTCAAATGTCAAGGAAAATGCATCAACGTAAGAGAGCTTTAATCAGGCACTGGAATAAAAAAAAGTTTCCTAACATGGGGTTTTCTTCTGCAAGGCTCAAGGCTCTGTGGTGTGGAAGTTCTTTGTGGGTTCATTGATCACAGTGAGGTTCCTTCCACGTCCCTGTGGGGGTAGATTGGTTGTGTCTGCTTTTGCTGCAGGCTGGTGGTTGGGGATCCACCTCAAACCAAAGGACAGTCTCTTCATCCTCCCTAAGTAGATGATGAAAACCTCGGGGCTGGCAATCTCAAACAGTGAAATAAGAAAACTCTATGAAAAAGACTCCATGGAACAAAGCTGCTGTGACCTAGAGTAGGATGGAAGGGGCTCGTAGCCACCTTTTGTTGTAACCCGATGACCTTACAACATCCAAGATAAAAATGTTCTATTTCCAGTCTGTAGCAGCCAAAGAATGGAAAAAAAATTTGTAAAATATTTGATTTCAACTGAAATTGTGGAAATGATACTCTAAGAAAGCAAATTGTAATCAATTTTACCTCCTCTCAACCAGCTTTGGGATATAAGTGTAAGAAACTAGGTCAATTAGCACTTTTATTAACTCATTGCTTTTAAAAGATACAAGCACATACGTATAAGATAGAACATACATATAGGTTTCTACATATATATCTCATCTTCTCCCTAATTTGGGGTTTTCTGCAGAAACTGAGCAGTTTTTCCACTGCCAGGTCCCCTCCAGAGCCCACAATGCCTCCTACAGCTCCTTCTGCTGACGTTTTTCAGCAGTTTAAAGCAATTTCCATTCCTTTCTCATGTGGACAGAGTTATGATCTGAAAAAGTCTTTGTCCAACAACAGGAAGGCTATAATTGTTCCTACAGTATCCGGGAAAGATATGCATGAGCTTCCTGAGTTAATGAAATCCTAAGGGTTTGTTACAAAGTTTCACTGACTGCCAGTCAATTTTGAAATGTCACCCTGCGTAGGCTCCTGCTGCGGATGTTACAGAGGGAGTTCTGCTTTCAATTACATCTCACAGTTGACACATTTTGTCTTGTTTCCTAACTTTCCTCTAACATGCCAGGACTTGGTCACTAACCAGCACCAAAAATAATGAGTGAGAGGTTTGGTCCGAACCACTGGTGTAGAAAGTTCCTTCACGAGTTCCATTGGCAAGGAAAGAAAATGAAGGAATCACTAAAAAGCAAAGCTGAGTGTTTATTTTCTACCAGAACAATACCAAGGTCAGAGCCCAGGAAACTTTGCCACGTGGTTGAGGTACTGAGGTAGCTATGTTGGGCTTGGGTTACACCCATGATTGTCTTTATTGACCAAATTCCTTTGAAAGGTCTCATGAACTACACAGGAAGCCTCCTTTTCTTTCCCGTTAGTTATGGCAGCAGCTGGACAAAGCTATTGCATGTTGGCAAGAAGGTTCTTTTATTTTGGGTTGTTCATCTCTGCCTGAGGCAGGGCACCATTGTTGGATTAGCTGGTTGAAGGACAGGTGTTTATAACCCCTTTTTCAGAAGAGTTTTGGATCAGATTCCAGGTTCTTCCCAGTGGATGAATGATGAACAGTTTCCCATTATAGGTTCATTAATTTTTAGTTCTTTAAAAATTAACATACATAATTAATGCCTTGATTATTATACAGTGAAACTCATCAGTGACTTTCGTGCCCAGGTAGCATCCACAAAAGTTGATTTGGTTTGCAATTAAGTCTAATTTGTTAACCTGGTTTAGAAGACATGAGAATTCTCTCATGGAAGCTGCACAGCATCCAATGTGCTGCTTGTCATCACAGATCTCTGGTGCAGAGGCATTGCTCAAAATACAATGGTAGGAAAAATATTCCCTACTTAGGAGCACTGTGCTTTACAAGGATGACTGCTTGGAAGACTGGAGTTTCCCCTTGGAATGGCTGTCTTGATGGAAATTCAAATGCTTCTGATCAAGCCTATGGCTCATTCTTAACCTCTCAGTAGCTGTGCAGCTCTGGTAGAAATGACCATGTGTCTGTGGGGACCAGCAGTGAAACTGCCAATTCATGGTGCAGAAATTAGCAGCTGTAAATGGTGTAAATTCTTACTACTATTCTATAGCAAGACTTATATCAGAAGCCTCCTGAGTTAATATTTCAGCTGTAAGTAGAAACTCAGGTTAGGCTTGGCCCACACAAACAAGTGCAATAAAGAGAGAACAATTCATACCTAAAACTAAGAAAACCACCCATATCTTTTTTGCTCTCCTGAGCCCCCTAACTCCCCGCATTTCAGTGTTATTCTTAGCAACATATTCCTCCCACTGACAGATTTCCAGGTAATAGTAAAGTAGCATAACATTAACTGATGTATTTAAGTAAAAGAAGTTAGTTAATTTGATGTTTCTTTTTTTGACGTGCTGTTCTAAGAAGTTCTGAAGATTTCACTGTGCCAATAAAGAACAACGTTCACTTCCCAAAATTTAATTACACTATGTAAGTGCAAACATTCCTCAATGCTTTCTGAAGAGTAAATAGTAGTGCTCTGAAAAAATTGTATAAATTGGCATTCTTTACTCAAAAAAGCTGTGCATTCAGACTCTATCTGCCTGAGTGACAAATAGAAAGTTTCTATTATTTTTTAACCTTATTAATCCTTCTGGAACCAAGGGAAATAAGGAAAGCTTGGGAACGTAGCCTCCCAGCATAACTATTTCTCTCATGCACTGGACAACGGAATTGTTTATTCAGCTATACTGGTTTATATTAGGATAAAATCACTACAGCACAGTAGATGTGTGATTCAAATTACACGGTAAAAGTGTTTCATTTACACAGGTAAAATTTTGCTGGTGATAATACCCAAAAAGTAAAGAATTAATCTTGATTGCTTTTGAATAGCAAAGACAGAGTGATCTGTGAGTATGTGCCACCCCTGGAACAAACCTTCTGTCCCTTCAGCTAAGCAAATTCCCATTCAAATTATTTATCTCAATGAGGGAGAAGAGGACTTCAAGATCACTCAAGTAAACCAGTCAGGAACAATACAGCACTTTGAGTCCTGACAGCATGTCTGAGACAGAAGGCATATGGGTGTTGTTGTCAGAGCCTGGATATTAGTACCACTGTGTAGTTTAGTAGGTCTTTCAGTTTAATGTAATGATTTTTGTCTGCACTGCCAGCTTTTCACTGCCAGATTTAAAGGACCTTTTTGTTCCATGCTCTGTGACTGCTTATTGATCCCTAAGCTGATGTGAGCTGTGCATCAGGAAAGTCAGGTTTTTGACAGAATAAGAAACTGAAGTCAGTAAAGGCTCCCATGATTCTCGCCACTCTCTACTGATCAGAGAACGTAAAATGCTGATATCCAGCACTCTGGAGTGTGCTCAGGAGTTCGGAGCTGGTCTAGAATAACATGATATTAAAGCTGGCAGAGCATGGGCACTCTGTGACCAGAGGATGTATTTTCTTGAGTCAACTACAAATTGCTGCTTTCCTGTGGGGGGGTGTGCCCGCAGGAGTGCGTTGGTGTTGAAACAACTCGTGAGGTGTCGATTCGCTTTCGCTGGGGTGGGTGATGGCAACACAGAAAAACAATCCTCCTCCAGATCTGCTGATCCATCATCATTATCCCTATTGTGCTGTGTCAAATGAAAAACCCAATGGTGAGGATCCCTGTTGAAGATTCTTTCTGTGGTTGGATGAAGCAGCAAATGCTGTTTTCTTTAATTTATGTTGGGAATTGTTGCAGAGCCACCCTGTGAAATTTTGTGCTGCTGGCAGCTGCTGCACCAGCCAGTCCAACGAGAACCATGAAAATGAGGAATCTGAGCCCATGTGTACCAGTGAGTCCAAAGAGAATCATGAATATGAAGAATCTGAGCCAATGTCTACTGGTGAGTCCAGAGAGAACCATGATAATGAAAAATATGAGCTGGGGCAAACCCTTAGACAAGGAATCTCTTTCCCAGTCTGCCGAAAGTGGTGCTGCTGTGGCAAATGCCAACCAACTCAGAAGCACCAAGAAAGCTCCTGCTGAAGGAAGAAAGGGCAGTGCATCACAACCTCCATCGGTTTCAGCACCTGGTGCTGTCTGGTCACACCCTTGAGAAAGCTAGGAGTCACCTCAAAGCATGACCCTGAAGGAAGGAAGCCCAAAAGAGGTTTCCTGTAAAAATATGGTGCTGAGCATTTTTCTGCCCCAGCCTTGCCAGCTTTCTGCAGCCCTGGATCAAGAGGCTCTAGAAAGAGGCCACTGAACCTCACTGAGTTTCATAACTCACCATTGGAGGCCTCATGGTCCGGCCTGATCAAACATGCTCATTTTAGATGATTCCAGTGACACAAAGGATTTTCTGAAAAGCCCAGCTGTTCTCTTTTTATTGTTCTTTTTAGCTTGAACTAAGGAATTAGAATGAAAAGTACTTTTACAGTCTTTGTGTAATATTTTCGGGCATTTCATTCATACTCATTGGAATGGTAATGTTGGACTTTGGCCTCCTGTTTGCTCTTAGCTTCAAGCAGGCCTTGCCTCCTACACCTCCTTCTCCTGAACTTGTGTAAGTAGCTATGATGTGTAAGGCCAGAGTACAGCCAAGGAGCAGCAAATTCAGGGTAAATTAATCTGTGCTCCAACACCTTTTCTGTTCTCTATATTTGTTATATTTAGACACGTTCTATTTTTGTAGAAACAAGGTGAGAAGGATTGTAACAGGTATGTTCTGCACTCCTTTCAACAAGGCTTTGTTCTTTCTGAGCTAACACAGCAGTTTGCCATTTCCATTTCCCACATATATTTTAAGGTATATTGCTGGTGGATTATGCCAGCTGTATTTATATCTTCAATTGAAATATGCATTAATTGTGTTAATATTCATATTGCAGCATCTTATATATCTAGAGTGGGAAAATATTACTGTAGACATTACTGCATTCCTGTTCTAGCATATGAACCAATTCTCCTTTTGAAAATAATTACGCTGAATATTCACTAAAGACTATAATTTTAATCTCTTTTCACATTTGTTTATAAGTTCTTCCTATCTTTTCCCCTCTTTTTTGGTCAATTTTGACTGTTTTTGTAAAAAATAAAGTGTTTTACTAAAATATAGCTGATGTAAAGACTCTTTAATAGTTTTGTACTGTCTGAAATTCCCACTGCCACTTTGTCAGTTCATCTCTTCCTAACAATTTACTCACTCTTCTGAGGGTTATGGTGATGTTTCTGCAATAAAGACTGTGTTGGGTATCTGAGGACCAGGTGGAAGGTGCATGAATTAGGTGGCAGATCCCTGCTTTTATAGGAAAGATCCTCTGCAAGAGGATGAATAAAGGATTTGGTCTTTGGATGGGAAGGTGACGGTCTTCAATATGCTCTGCTCTCTTTTGCAGGCACGTGCTTGGTCCTTGCCCTGACCTGACTGCAAGGTATGACTTGGTGTTAGGATGGCCCTTGCATGAAGTCAACAGTCCAGCTTTTTTGGGAGACTCAACATTTCAGAATCAGTGCAGGGCAGAAAGCCACAGACTTCCAGGTAATGGCTGACCCATCAGGCCAGTATGGAGGTGAAAAACTCCCAATAAACTTTCTAAGGATGGCTAGCATGGGAAGAAAATATCCCAAAACAAGTAGAATGAGAACACCATCCCAAGTGACCCACCACCTGCACGGGCTCACGGCTTGCGTTCCACAATTATTGAAGGGAGGTTGCAGCCAGATGGGGGTCGGGCTCTGCTCCCAGGGAACAAGGGATAGGACAAGAGGACATAGACTTAAAGCTGTGCCAGGGTAGGTTTAGGTTGGACATTAGGAAGAATTTCTTCCCAGAAAGGGTGATTAGATATTGGAATGAGCTGCCCAAGGAGTCACTAAGCCTGGAGATGTTAAGTAAAGACTGGGCACGTCACAGCGCCCTGGTCGTTTGGAAAGGTGGTGATCGGTCACAGGTTGGACTCGATAATCTCAAAGACCTTTTCCAACCTAATGCATTCTGTGATTCTGTGAAAACAGCCGAGGAGAGCGGCGGCTGCCGGAGCCGCTGCCTCGGCTGCTCGCGGGCAGGGCCGGCGGGGCACCGTTCCCCGCCCCGGGGCTGCGGGAGCGCCCGGCGGGCGGCTCGGGGCGCTGTGGGGCTGCGGCAGCCGCGGCCCGGTCCGGAGCACTCCGTGCCCGCCGCCCGCCCTTCCCGGCCGCCGCCATGGCGTCGTGCGGGGCTTTTCACAGCTTCCTCTTCGAGTACGACACCCCGCGCATCGTGCTGATCCGGAGCCGCAAAGTGGGGCTTATCAACCGCGGGGTGCAGCTCGCCATCCTGGGCTACGTGATCGGGTGAGCGGGCGGCGGGAGCGCGGGTGTCCCGCGGCGGCGGCCGTGAGGGAGGACGGGCGGCTCCGCGCTGGGAGCCCGCGGGGCTGAGGGCGGGAGCCGCCGCCTCCCTCAGGGGCCCTCAGGGGCCCCGGGACCCCGATTCTGTCAGGGCGGCGCGGGCTGACGGGAGCCCAGAGCTCACCGAGGGGTGACACGGAGGTGGTGGCACTGCTTAACGGGGAAGCCTTAACTGGGGTTGTGGAGCTGCAGATAGGACAGAATCACAGAATACTCTGAGTTGAAAGGGACCCGCAGGGATCAAGTCCAGCTCTTAAGTGAATGGCCCAAGGGCACCTCCGAAAGCGGAACCGTCTCAGGAGGTGATTATTGTTCGCTCAGCAGCGCAGGGCATAAAAGCAAATTAGACCCTGCAAACCAGTCTGAAAATAAAAAATATCCCCCCAAAAATCAGAAGGGAGTTTGCCAGTCCTCTGACACTTTTGTAAGGGAATTCTGTGAAACTATCTGGACTGCCCCTTTCAGGTGACATATGGAAAAAGGAGAAATTGTGACCACCTGAGGTTGTTTATGGTGTTTATCTTGTTTCTTACAATCCTTCTCTTTCAGGTGGGTCTTTTTGTGGGAAAAGGGCTACCAGGAAACAGACTCTGTGGTCAGTTCTGTAACCACAAAGGTGAAAGGAGTAACACTGACAAACACATCCACCTTGGGAGCCAGGATCTGGGATGTAGCTGACTATGTCATCCCTCCTCAGGTATCAATCACTTTCATACATCCTCAGGTATCAATCACTTTCATACACAGAGAGAGGGTTTTCTGACAAATAGCTACTGCTTTGCTAAAGTCCACTGAAGGCTGGAGCAGCTTTGGCTCCAGTGTGGCCATGATATGAGAGAATGAAGCAGCTTTGCTTTGTTGCAGATCATGCTGAGCACCTGCACCAGTAGCCCTGGGGAAGGTTATTTGGAAAAAAGTGTGTGTATTTGTGCTTGTGTAGAATCATAGAATTGTTTGGGTTGGAAGTGACCTTAAAGATAATCTCATTCCACCCCCCTGCCATGGGCAGGGACATTTTTCACTAGACCAGGTTGCTCCAAGCCCCATTCAGCCTGGCCTTGAACACTTCCAGGGATGGGGCAGCCACAGCTTCTCTGCACATCCTGTGCCACGGCCTCACTACACTCACAGGGAAGGATTCCTAACATCTAATCTAAATCTCTCCTCTTCTGTGAGTGCACACAACTGCGTCATGTTGAGCTTTTTGTCCAACAACACCCCAAATCCTTCTCAGGGCTGGTCTTGATTCATTCTCTGCCCAGCCTGCATTTGTGCTTGCGTTTTTCCTGACCCTAATGCAGGACCTTGGATTTGGCCTTGTTGAGCTTCATGAGGTTTACACAGCCCCAGCTCTCCAGCTTGTCCAGGTTCCTCTGGATGTCATCCTTTCCCCTCCAGTGTGTGACTGCACCACACAGCTCTGTCACTGACAGACTTGCTGAGGGTGCATCAATCCCACTGTCCGTGTTTCCCACAAAGACTGGCAACAGCACCAGTCCTGGCAGAGGAGGAAGAACTTTGCAGGCTTCAGGAAGAAGCTGCAACAATAACCACGTCGTCTTTCTTATTGCTTTCTAAAGCAAACAATCCCAAGTTAACTCGTTGGCGGAAACCACGGGAATAGCCTGCAAGTCACCTGGTCCAGATCTGAGCAGGAAGCATTGCTGTAGTTACTGATTGACTGTATCTGTGGGAATCTGTGATGTGTGTGCCGTATGTGGTGGCCTTTGGGCTGGGCAGGCACTGCCAAGCTGCTGGTCGTGGGTCCCTCTTTCTTCATGATATGTGTTGCAGAAAAAAAGACAGATTTAGTCAGGTTTTGGCTAAGTGGTCATATTTGCATATCAGTGGAGCAGAAGCAAACAACAGATCTGGAATCCTACAGATCTGAAAGTAATGAAAGTAAAGGAATGAAAATAGTGCTCCCTGAAGAAACAAACCAGGACTGGGCAAATTCCTAATTGATATATTGCCAAAAGGAAGAGTGGGAGCTGTGCTCGGACTTGCAGCTGGAGCTCTATTTCTGCGCCTGCTGTACAACTCCCCTGAGGAGCTGTGTGATCTCTGTTTTCATAATGTGAATGAGGAAATTTGGGCCGAGTGGGAGGACAGAAATAGTTGCTAGTCCCACAGTCCTTCCTCTGGCTAAGCACAGCAGCATCAGGCAATATATGTAGCAATCTGCTCGTTTAGTGCTGCACCAGCACTGTTCAAAGCAAGTCCCCTGTGCTGGGCCACCTGGGCTCTGTCAACAAAGATATTTGGTGCAGTGCCTTAAATGCTCTTTGCAGATTGTCACTCTTAAGTTTGCTTCTTGTTTTGCATATTCAGGGTGAGAACACTGTGTTTGTCATGACCAATGTGATACTCACACTGAACCAGAGCCAAGGCCGCTGCCCAGAGGTATGTGCAGGATCTGCTTTAATCCTGCCCTGTGTGGGTGGGAGTGCAGGGGAGAGGGCTCGCAGAGTTTTATGTAATTATTGTTCCTCTCCAGCTCCCAGATGATCAAACAGAGTGCAAGGTGAAGAACGACTGTGTTCCAGGATATGTCAGCACCCACAGCAATGGTAAGAAACCTGCTGCAAAGGCTCCCTTCAGTCTCTGTTGTGATACCTCTGCGCTGTGCCTTCCCTGCTGTGAAGGGAGCAGCATTTCACTTCAGTCTTCTTGTTCTCATTCTCTCACGTGTAAGAGAACTGAAAGGGAAGCTCGGATTTTTCTTCTGGTGGAGACCAGATGAACTTAGACTGTGTTGGGTGGATGCTGGGTAGATGTGGTCTTCGGTGATTTAGCAGTGTGAGGTCTTTTTAATAGCCTTCAGTTCCTGAAGCAGTATTTCACATAGATGAGGATTTGACTCATGAAAGGGACCTGATGCTTCTTTCTCTGAAATTACATATGGATTGCAATGGAAGATGATGTGGGTCTTGGAAGTGGCACTTCACCTCTGGGAAAATTGCTTTCACCGTATGGAGTGAGATGTCACAGGTCAAGTACTGCCTGGTTTTGCTCAGTAGTACCTCCATGCACATGTTTTTCCAGGCATCCAGACTGGGGAGTGTGTTCTATACAACAGCAGCATTAAGACCTGTGAAGTCCTTGCATGGTGCCCTGTGGAGGATGACAATCACATACCCAAGTGAGTGCTCTGTCTTCCTACTCCATGGTGGCCTTCCTGAGAGCAGGCTGATGGTATACAGCTGATGCTTCTCCCAGTGAGGTGCTATTGGGAAAAGCTGAAGAGGTGAGCACCAAGGACCCTGCAGAGTTCTGTTTGTGAAAATGTGTTGTATTTACTTACTTTTCGTATTGTTTTGTAGGCCAGCCTTCCTGCGAGAAGCTGAGAACTTCACCCTTCTGGTGAAGAACAACATTTGGTACCGCAAGTTCAACTTCAGCAAGTAAATAGTGGGACTGTCTGGTCTCGTGGGTGGTAAAGGGGAGCTGGAAGGAAGAAGATGCAACAACTCTTCTCTCTCTGTTCTCCTGTAGGCGAAACATCCTCCCCACTATCAACTCCACCTACCTCAAGAACTGCATCTATGACGCCCGGACAGATCCCTTCTGCCCTATCTTTCGTTTAGGGAAAATAGTTGAAGCTGCAGGGCAGGACTTCCAGGAAATGGCTGTGGAGGTATTTGGCAGACCCTCCTCTGGGGCTTCAGCTTTTAGAAGAGGAGTGGTAGGTGGTTGCTCCCTCTGCCTCGTGGCACGAGCCACAGAACACAGATTAGCTGCAGAATGGAGAGTGCTCTGTCCAGAGGGACTGGAGTCAATTTTACTTAACAAATAACTGGCCTTACTTTTTTGGGGTGGGGTTATGTGCAAGGTTCTGTAGCAGCAGGAAAGAGTGTTGGACAGGGCCTGGGACAAGAGTCAGTAAATCAGGGTCCTGGTCAGCAGAGAGCTTAGTGCTGGACTGGCTGTGCGCTTGGACTGCCCATCACCTCCTCTCTTCCACTTGGCAGGGTGGAGTCATGGCACTGCAGATCAACTGGGACTGCAACCTGGACAGAGCTGCTTCCCACTGTGTGCCAAAATACTCCTTCCGGCGCCTCGACAACAAGGACTCTGCCCACACTGTCTCACCTGGCTACAACTTCAGGTAAGATGGCTGTGGAGCTGTCCCTGCAGCTCCATCTGCCACTGGCAGTTGTGGGGAGTTTTGGGCTTTTGATGGTGCTTGTAGAGCACCAAAACAAAACCTGGAGAGCTCTTCTGATGCTATAAGACAGAGCAGGTGGGATCCTCACTGTATGCAAACCACAGAAAAGGAGGGAGGTCAGTGAAGCTCCATTGATTGTGTCCAAATATCTGAGTCATGTTTCTATCAGCTTTGGGTGGCTGAGCCATGGGGTGGCAATGGGAGAACTGTTTTAGGGCATGCTGATAGGGCAGAATTTGACAGGGCTAGGGGTGGTGATGGGAGGCTGAAGCATCTCCTTCATTCTGCTTGGGGGAAAAACTAACCTGTAAAAGTGGCTCTGTCAATTGAAGACCATCTCTGCACCAGGAGTACCCTGGCATACACCACCACATATAGCTGGCCAGTACAGCTAAGTCCAGCACTTCCAGTAAAACACCAGTGCAGAGCTGGCAGCTGATTACCTCCAGACTCAGACTGTAGTAATATGGATTGGCCACCTCACCAAGGTCCTTGCAGTATTCCTGCTTGTGAGGAAACATGGTTCAGGGCTGTTGTTTTTGGAATCACAAGCACAGGAGATCTTTTGGTGGAACTTGGATGAATTTGCTGAGGAGCTGCTGTCATGCAGAGCACGAACATGTGCTTGGGAGGTGCCAGGCCTGCAGATATTGGGGTGTCAGGACTGTCTGGAGGGTATCACAGCTGGATCTGAAGTGCTCTTGCTAATTCCAGACCATGGTGCAGCCCCTTACCAATCCTTCCTCTTCTCTTCCACCCTCTTCTCTGCTTCCTCCTGACTTAGTCAACCACGTGGCGGAGTAAGTCTGATCTCACTTAGCTGTTCTCACCCCTTTTCCCTGTCGTTTGCCTGCGAGTCACCCAGTGCAGGACACGGAGCAGCCTTTGTGTGCCAGGCCGAGCCGCGCTGCTGCTCCCGGCCCTGCCCTCTCGTGGCTGCCTGGTCCCCTGCAGCCGCCTGACTGCCTCTCTTTTGTGTCTGAATTTCTTCCTGTTAGTCCTTCTGCTCCCCTGCTAAAGCGACTTTCTCCCCTTCCTATGCCTTGCAAGTTTCCCGATTTTGTTGTGTTAACTCTTGTCTTGAGTTCACCTGTTTTTGGCTTTTCTTCTATATGTTCTTGCCTGCATGAACTCTCCATCACTTGGGGCTTGTGTTTGGAAGTACCAATGTTCAGCCCATCCTCTTGGGATGGGGAACACACCTGGATGTTGCATGATCACATCAGCAACCTCAAAATTTCCAGCTCAGCTCTGACCTATCTTTTCTGCAGGTTTGCAAAATACTACAAGAATAGTGATGGCACTGAATCACGGACGCTTGTCAAAGCTTATGGCATCCGCTTTGATATCATAGTGTTTGGAAAGGTAGGGTGACAGTTCCTGGAGGTCTTGTAGTAACAGTTTTCAGAGATGCTGAAAAACATATTCAGCCTTGTAACTGTCTTCTAGGCAGGAAAATTTGATGTAATTCCTACCATGATTAACATCGGCTCTGGCTTAGCGCTGTTTGGCGTGGTGAGTGACATTGTGTGCACTTGGACTCAATTCTGGATTAGTGCCTCAGTTCTGAGGATCATTGTCTTAAACTATTTCATTCTCCACTAGGCAACTGTGCTGTGTGACATTGTTGTTCTGTATTGCATGAAGAAGAGATACTATTATCGGGAGAAGAAATACAAATATGTGGAGGATTATGAACTGGTAAGCATCAGCAAAGGCAGGGTAAAGGCAAAATTGCTTCTTCTTCTGACTCCGGAGAGTCTGAAACAGGATGTAGACAGTCCACATCAAATGGGGATTTTGAACCACAGTTCTAAGTAAACTTTGTCTTCGTCAAAGAAGCTAATTTTTACCTCAAAGCTGTTGCAGGGAAGAGCACTAGAAACAAATATTGTCATGTTTCCTGGGCAACCACTCTTGGAGAGGAAAATATATGTTCAAGAACTTGTCATGCTCCTACTGCACCTCCTTTTTGGGTTGCAGTCACTGGCATTTGCCTTCTGAGGGCTGTAGGGAACAGTTCTGTTTCCATCAAACCCTTCCTTCTTGACTTTTGTGGCTCGTGTGGCTGTGAAAAAACCCAGTCAATGGGTTGGTATTTTCTGAGACCAGTGTGCTGACAGCCACAGTGGCAGCTCCCTCCAGGGTCCAAATGATCTGTTTGGCCAGTCACAGGATTTAGTGGGTTGCCTGACTGGTGCTGAGGGTAGAGCTCAGCACTATAGCCCTGTGCTTGGTGTGAAGTGTTGCTGTAGAGGGCAGATTTCTGAATGAAAACACCTTGTGCCACTGGAAAAGTCAGGTCTGAATAACAGGGTGTAGCTTGCCTATGCAGAGGATTTTGTGATAGGAAGGGGGAGAAAGAAGAGTTTTCTGGCAGAGAACTGTAACCTCTGATCCTTGCAGGGAGTTGATGAAACATATGGAACAAACTCCTGAGCTCCTGCTCCTGCAGGACCAACTGCTGCTCTGAACTGCTGCTGGGAACATTTCTTGACCCTGCCATGAGACCACCCCATCTTCACTGGAAGGAAGTGGGGAACAAAACTGAGAAAGGGACCATCTTCACTACTCTTCACTACTTTTGCTGGCTGGAGCTAACCCCCAGGGAGAAGAACTGGATCTGCTCCTTGTCTGCTGTCTTTCTGGGTTAATTGCACTATGCAGAGAGGGAGAATTGTGCTTTATGCCACACCACTGGCCGAGCCTGGGACAGGGACAGCTCTGACATCATTTTGACAGTCCTCCTGTCCCTGAGCTAACTGGTAGCAGAGGGTGCAGGATAACAGGCACAGATTCTTCCTTAGAGTGAATATGGCCCTGCCAGGTGGTGCCTAGCCTTGGGAGAGCAGCTCCTTGCTATTGTAAAGTCATTTTTCCTTGCCCTGAAGGATTGTGAAGCTTAGCTGAGCCTGTACCTACTATTTAATTGGGTCTCCAAGCTCCAGTGGCCACAGACCAAGACAAAGCAGTGTCTTGACTCCACTGTGCTGTGATAATGGCTTTCTGGTTACAGAACTTTTTTCTGTTTTGTCTAATTTTTATGGTACTACTTTAAAATTTACTTTAATAAAATACTACCTTCTCTTGTCCCTCTTAAAGTCCTGCAAGCTGGGTTTTGCTTGTTCATTTCTCAGATACCAACTGTTAGTGGAGGGTTCTCAAAGCCAGAGCTCTGTGGGCTTTGCCTCTTGATTGTGTCAGCAGAAGTGCTGCTGCAGCTACAGCTTCTGCTCCACCTTGGTTCTCCTGACACCTTGTCCCTGTCTGTTGCATGAAAACCCTCTCCAAGGGAAGACTTGTAAGTTAGAGGCCAATGCTGGGACCAGCTGCTTGGAAGAACAGATCTGTTATGCCCTGGCATACCTTCTGTGCTTTTTACCACCACATCAACCCGGTATCTGGGCTGCTGCACTTAATGGGTTTACACAATTTGATTGAAGTGAATTTGTTGGCTTTTATCTTCACATGGCCTTGAGCATCTCTAGTGATCACAAAGTCCAGGTCTTCCCTTTCTCTGAACCTTTTCTGCATTACAGAGCCTTGGGATTTATTCCATACCTCCAGAATCCTAGCTGCCTTTTTCCAGCAGCACAGTGGGTAAACCACAGCAGTAGCATTTTGTTTTATTCTTTATGTTCCTGCTGCTGTTGAGCACTATGTTGTGTCCCAACTCCAAGGGTGCCTTTCCAAGAGTCACCACTCCAGTCTGTGCACGTAAACACTCAGTTTGGATTATACAGTGGCTCGAGCTGCTGTGGTCTCATCCTAGCCCAAGACGCCCAGGAACAGTAGACCACCCAACTTCACTAACATGGGAAAGTGCTTTCAGATTCCACTTCCAACAACCAAACTCTCACAGCTTGATAAATACCAGTCAAACAGAATAACAGTTCCACTTGACCAACTAACTCTGGGTGTAGTTGCATGTCATTTATTTCAACTTGTACAGTGAAGCTTGAACAGCTGTGTGGAAAAACATTTAGTTGTTGGTTTGTTTATTCTTTCTTCTTAGGTAATATAATTTAAAAGTGGTAAATACACAGTATTTAAACTTGATACACCTGATAAAGTTAAATGCATAATAAAGGGGTAGGAATGAAACACAAGCCTTGGTCATTAAACAAACAGTATAAAAATCAGCAATAGTTCAGGACCTTAGAAAAGAAACAGATCAATTGCCTGATAGGTTAGAGGAGACCGCCATGGAAAACTACTCATACAAGAGGCCTGGTTTCCCCTTAGCACTTTCCTGTGTGCTTTCAGAGCCAAAAAGGCTTAGTACCCAGCAATAAGCCCACAGTCAGCACCGGGCTTGCTTGGAAGGAAGGGAGTTGGGGAAATCAAGCTATAGCCCAGTTCCAAGGCACAAGCAAAATGTTCACTTCACTATAAAAAGAAAGCCAGCATTACTACTAAGGAACAGCAGCTGGGGAACTGAGCAGGTTTATATACACAGTACAGCTTCTCTAACAGGTCATGCATTTAGAGAGATGTCCCTCACACGGCCATGCTTTATACTTTGAACAGAGCTGACCAACCAAAAAAATCTACATTGCATTTCTTTCCGAAATGTGCATTTGGCTGCAGCCGCTCCGGAGCCTGCACTGAGGGACGCTCGGTTTGGAGAGCGCCTTGGGGAAGTGCTGAGCTTTAGCATCCTTCAGAACCAGGCCTGTGTGGGCTGTCAGACACTGATTTGTGGTGGTGTCTGAGGCCCAGTGACTGGCTGGGCACCAAGGAGCTGGTACAGCTGTTGAGAAGCTGCGTTGCACCTGGCAACTGCACCTGCTTGGTCAATGTAAACTGTCTCACCCGACAGACCACAGCAGAGATGGGCAGCACAGAGATCTCTACAATGCACCTCTAGCAAACACACCACACACATTACTATGCACTAGCTACAAAGAATTGGATCCCCTAGCTTTTTACATTTATACTTTTTGGCAGATCTAGTCCATTTGCAGGGTTAGAGAACCAGGCTGCCCAGTCACACACATTTCCACAATGAAAAGTCCTGTTTAGGAAAGGGGGAGCAGGCAGCTGTGGTAGTGCTGGCCCCCAAGTTACCTGTTTGGTTTTTCCATAGCTGAAGCTGCAGGGCTTTGGCATAGCCTTGGACTAAAATGGAAGGAAAACAGTGCGTGTCTTATGGCTCCAAACTCCATAGTATTGCTCCTAAACCACCAACCATCATCACTGGCTTTATCAAGAGGCCAGCAGCACAATGCTTCCATAACAAATTGCAATTTAGGGGCAACATTGCTTCAAGTGATCTAAAGGGGTAATGGACAGTTTGTGTAAGCATCGGCACCCTTGTTAATGCTGTCCTGGCTTTAACCAAAACCAGTCCTAACCAGGAATTACTCGGCCAGGTCTGACTGCAGTGGGGCCAAGGACCTCAACATGCTGCTGCTTGTGCTGTCCAGGATCAAGGAAGACAAGGGGATGGTCACTTCCTAAAGGCAGGGCACCCATGGCCAAGGTTAACAGGCAGAGATCTTACATTAATCAAAATACTTGGGTGTCTTCTAGTGCCTTCTTCCTGAGGGCAAAGAATTAAACCTTAACAGTCCCTCGCAAGCTTGGGAGACTTGAATCCCTCCCTCCCTGTCAGGTACATCAAATGCCTCATTCGGGGTCACACAACCACAACAGACTGAGAAGGGAAAAAATCAGACCTTTCCCCTGCTAGTCCCTCTCTCCATCCACAAAACAACTGTACTTACCGTGACCCCTTTCCTCAGACAAACCCAGGCTTCTCATTCTCCAGCTTTGTCCAAGCACAGAGAACTTGGGAAAATGAGTCTGGACACCAGAGTCTCTCCCACCACACGATAGATTATTGTTTTTTACAAGCACCACAAATAATCAGAGTAATCTGACTGAAGGTGAAAGAGCTCTTCGTAAGAAACAATCCATGAATTAGATATACGCTTAATTTACTAACAAGCCTCTGATCCACAGGCATTCACAAATTACTGGTAATGAACTTGCAAAAAATACATAGCATTGGCCCCAGAATCCAGATTAAGAGTTTGGAAAACAAAAGTTTCTTTGAAAATTACTAGCTAATCATTAAGATCTTAAATTCTAAGCAAGCCCTAAGTCTATACGTAAAAAACAGCATAAGTTGAACTATTAATTGTAGTAAAACCATGTAATGTACATGGAAGTGAAGGATTTTACCCTGAATTTTATATTTTATAATATATCTACCTAGATCAAGTAAAAGATTTAGAAACAAACTGTTAGTGCTTCCTCTATTGTTCAAAATATTCAGCTAAACACCACCTTTCACTCATATGTCTGCAGCAAAAATAGTTCAGACTGAACTTAAGCCCTTAAATACCTTTTCCTTTCATATACTGAATACCTAATTTACCAAGCTCTGGTCACACTAAGGCCTCTGGAAAGGTGCTAATTACCTGAGAAGGTAATTAACCTCACTTCCTGAACGTCCTGAAGATGCTGTTTCATACAACTTGGCTCACAAAGATAGGCATTCTTTAAAAAGCTGAAAAGGTGGGTTTTTGCTTTGTTCCCATGCAGTTAAAAAGGTGTCTATTAGAAACAAACCAGAACGACAAGAAATAAATGCAACAACATTCCCGGTAGGTCGTGAACTCTCAAAGTGCACACATGTGGTTTTACTGCTGTGTATCCCACTTGGCAAAAGCTTCACCCTTCTGCGTGTGCCCACGACTACACGACGACGGGCATCGCGCCCCTGGGACGCTGGCGTTAGTCCCTGCAAATTATTCGGCATTAAAACCACCTAAAAGCAGTTCCAAATGCGTTCTCCTTTGACTGCTTTGGGTTTTGTTTTGCAAAGCCCCGTTGCTGCTCACCACGACAGCTCACCTCTCACCTCTCTGAGATCCGCCAGCGCCTCTCCCACAAGAAGTCAGCAGTCCAAGTGATTGGAGATGCTCCATGTTTATGACAAAGAGTCGGATGTCTGATAACATGCTGCTATGTGAGCTCTACATCCAGCATTGTACTGAGATAGCGCCATGTCATGCTGTGTTTGCTGTGGGCTCTGTTCACCTCATCCCCAGCGCGCACTTTATGACGTGCCCTGGATTGAGTTGCTCAACAGAACCGTGAAGTCTGTGTTCACGAAAGAAGTTCCTCCTCTCCCACGTTGGGCAAGTCGTTGCATTTCAGGTTATCTTCACTGCCTTGTTTCCTGTTTTCAAAGAAAATAAAACAGCTCCTGAGCAACTCAGAAAAAGGCGAAGCAGGCGATGAGACACCAGTATCTGCCCCTTCCCTGCCATGGGATCTTTGTGACCCTGAGCATGTGTCATCTCCCCCCTGCTCCCATAGTGCCATAAAAAGATGTTTTTCATCCCATCAGAACAGCAGGACATTCCATGTCACAAAAGTCCCATAAAGCAGTTACACATCAGACAGAGGATGTGTGAGCGTTGCAGTCACGGACCCTGTGAAAGATTCAAAGCCCAACTATTCGATTTTTCTTCCAGAGCATTGAGAAAAGCTGCAAATGTCTTTTGGGACCGAGGTGAGGTGGTGACACTTACGGCAGCAGGTTCCCAGGGGAAGACAATGATCGCTCCTCCCTCTTGCTCCCCTCAAAAGGGTTCCCAAAGGATCGCTTCCGGATCATCGTCTTAACCAAGATCTGCAAAACCAGAATGTAGTTCATGAGGGGTGCTTTCCCTCCAGTCAAGATAAAAAGGAACATCCAACTTTCATGCCCAGGTAATTGAGAAAACTAGTGAGAAAAAGTCAATGTTCTCTATTAAAAGACTAGAAATCAGAAGGGAACTTGTCTGCAAGTCTCCAGCTGATTAATACAGGGGCTGTATCCTCATCTGAAACTCTTGCAGATGAGAGTCACACTAGCTGTAAGAGGCTGAAAGGGAGAGCAAAGTCAAGTCTGGGAGGATTCTTTCCCCCCTAGAAGTAGGTTTTACTGATTTCTGCATCCAGTACCTGCAAATTCCCAGTTCCCCATGCCTATCTGGCAGAATGATTCACTGGAAAGAGAGGGGAAGGAACTGGCACAATTTTACCTTAATGTTCATCTGAAACCAAACTGAAAAACTGCCCATTTGTCCAGCTTTGACTGCGAAATGCAAAGTTAAGGAGACTGGTGGGAACAGAGGAGTGTCAGGGTTCTTCCCAGGCATACCCCAGCATTGTTTTGCTGATGGGAGCAGACACAAGGTGAGCAGCACTGGACCCTGCCTTGGCACGTGCATCTCTGGGAGCCCCTGGCTTCATTTGATGTTGCTTCTCACCCTTCTGTGTCTGATTTTTCTGCTCACCAGGGCGCACCAAGAGCCCTTACGTGTCCGAAGGGGAGGGTGTCTTATGCAAGAGTCAAAGCCACGTGAGTGAATCTCATACTGGAGCATTAACACCTGCAGTTGGCTGCACAAAGATCAGGCACCAGAGGGTAATTTTGAAGATCAAATGCAAATGTGAAAATACCAGACCTGCCTGGAGGCAGTGTGTTATTTAAGAGTCAAGAGGTGCAGTAAAATCTCATTTGCCTTGAGCTGTGCTAAAACACCTGGATTTCAACAGGGCTAAGAGCACTAAGCCCACTGATCAAGTCAGCTCTGAACAGGAAAAAGGGGGAAAAACCCCTCATTAGTGATGGTCTCTTTAGAACAACATCTTATTTTTCAGCCTGAGCAGCACAGGGCACATTTGCATATTCACATATCTGTGGCCAGTGAGATTTCTGCAGGGTACCCAAGTGAGAGAGAGCTCCAGAAACAGGCTAGATGTGAGCACAGCTATGAGCTGGAAAACAGGCTTCAAAGGGAGACCTGTCCTTCAAAAAAATCACCACCTGGGTGCCTTCAGGCAGATAACACCACACCAGGGAACTGTGAATGGTTGCTTGCTGTTTCTCCTAACACAAGGGCTGGTGGCACCCAAAGAAATCATTAGGTTCAAAACCACAAAGGATTTCACTTTCCACACAGGACAGGGTTACTCTGTGGTTCTCACTTCAGTGGGTTGCAGAGAATAAAAATACGAGCTTGAAAAGAGATGAGATGAATTCACCAAGAATAGCTCCAGGCGGGGGCTGGTGCACGTTGTGGCCCAGATAAAACCTCCATCCAGGGAAGCTCCCACAGCCCCTACGGCTGGACAGGCAAAACAGGGCAGGAGCTCCTTGTGCCTGGCCAAAACACCTGCTCCTGGCCATGGGCAGGTTTTGGACCAGATGCTTTTTTGCCCTGAGCAAATACAGTGATATTTAGGCAGCCAGCTCAAGCGTGGAGACCGGCAACCAGCTGATGGGTTCCTTTGGGACTGCTCTGAAATATTCCCGTGCGCTGTGGGGTACAGCCACGTCCAGCGAGCTGATGAGACCCTGAGACACTGAAATGTCTTGCAGTACTTGTTTCCAAGAGAGGGAAGGTCTTTGCTCTAATCCTGCCCAAAGCTTTTGCCCTTCAGCAGCAAAAGCGGCCCTCCAGCTCCCCAGGATTGCCCTCCAGCTGCTCAGGACACCCCCGGCAGGCAGCATGAACCCTGTGCATCCACAGACCATCAACTCCTTTGTACTCACCACGGTGGCCAGGCTGGGGATGTGCTTGACTGAATTCTCCACCTCCTCTTCCGTCACCTCGACGAGGGTGCAGTTCTCATCCTCCGTGGGCAGCAGCTCCGCTCCGTTCTTGGTGACCCAAGGGTGCAACTTCAATTAATAACACAGCCTGTCAGGAACGATTTCCTCTTTTTCGTAACTCAAACAACACAAGCCTGGCAAACGCATCTCCTTGTCCAAGCTATGGCCCCTACGTGCTCCTGAAACACCAGGGAGCAGGGGAGGGATGTGCCATCTCACTGGTGAGTCAGGAACAGCACAGTCCAGAGCAAAAAATGCCATGGTGTGGCTCATGCGGAGCCAGCGCTGGCCCTGTCTGCACAACCAAGCGTAACCGTGGTGACCTACAGCACTGGGCATCTCAGTGGGCATTAGGGAAGGAGACCTACTTTCACTCTCATCTTATGGATGAGACAGCACCACGAGGCAGGAGATTTATTCGAGTCCATACGTATGAGCAGCAGTGATGGGGAGACCCACCGAGCCCTAGTCTTGGACCTGGATCACTCCACGACTGAAGGCAGAACCCCTGTTTCTCCCTGCCCACACACCTGGTGACCTGGAGGGCTGCAGGAGGAGCACAAAAGGGTTCAGCAATTCCCCCGCAATCCTTTCCCCCTACCTTAGTCTCCATTCTCTCAGCTTCTCGCCCCTTCCAGGCTCCCGCAGGGGCGAAGGACCAGAAATCTCCTGCGAAAGGCTGTTGCACAGTACTTTCCTGGTAGCAGAGGAAATACTGTACTCAGGGGATTTCCTTTTGCCTGTGACTTCTATAGGCACCAAAGGTCCCAAAGCTGAGCAGGTCCCGGAGCAGGGGAAGGAGCTGGGACTTACCTGCCCAGGGGCCCTGGGCACAGGGGGAGGACCTAGCCTGGCGCGATCAAACTGACTCCCCAAAAAAGCCAAGCAAGGAGAACCCAACAGAAGTGAAGCCACAGCCAGCACCAGGAGATTGGGTCAGTACCTTGATTTCTGGGACCGAAATCCTAGATTCAGGATTTTTATCCAACATCCGCGTAATCAAATCCTTCAAGAAGTCTGTAACTTCTGGCCTGTGGAAGGAAAAAGGGAGAGATGAGATGGAGAAAGGGATGGATGCTGCCTCTGTTCTTCACCTCAGTGCCAGCCACTGTGGGCCTTTCCAAGCAGACCTGGGGCTGGACCCTAGCCCTGGTAGGGATGCAGCTGCAGGCTCTGGTACACCCCCTCCTCTCCAAACCCCCACTCAAGGCAATGTGAAGTGTGATCCCACATGTACAGGGCTGGGACAGCCCAACACCAACTCCACCCAGGCTAAAACTGAACAGGCAGCAACTGCGGAGGTTTATCTGTTCCCTCAAACGCCTCTGCAACTTCAACTGCTCCTTCTTCAGCAACTGCAAACCAAGAGATGTTGGCTTCATGTTCAATGCAGAGGATGTTTGCCAGGGCTGAGGCCAACACAAAGCTCAAAGCCTGAATTTTGCAAAACCACAGCAGAGAAGGGCCAGTCCTACCCAGGCAGTGCTTGAGAAACAACTCAAAAGAGCTGAAAATAAGGACTGATGGGTTGTTTTTATTTTTGAGTACTTACTGGTCTGGGAACTCCAACGTTTGGGTCTTGATTTTATTGTGTAAACTCAGGATCCTTTCATCCATAAAAGGGCACTACCACAAAGAAAAAGAGAAATGAGGAAAGCAACAACTTCTGTTAAGAAGCACCAGTGAGGCAGCCAGAGGAGCATCAGGATCTCGTAGGGTTTGTAGGAGAGCAAGGATCCATTTATAGGAAAATTCCAGAAGATTTCCTATTGTATCAATGTCTACTTTTAAATGCAATGAAAATAACATTTAAAATTTTCAATGTAAAAAACATAAAAAATGATCAATTACTACAAGAGCTCCTTTCCTGAAAACTCTGCCCAGGACAGAATTTTTTCCTTGGGAGAAGAAGAGAAACACAACCCTTTTGGCTGCATCCATCCCAAGGACAGGCAAAGGTTTCCCATTTCCATCCACACATCCTCATCTCCACTCAGCTTGAAGAGGGATGCCGGGTGCCAATCCCACCTGGAACATGGGAGGCACACATCAACCCTCCCAAACACCAACAGCACTGAAAAATCCATCTCATTACCTGCCCAAACACGAAGCAGTACAATGTGATCCCCATGGCCCAGACATCCAAAGCCTGCAGAGTGGAGAAAGTGTAGTTAAATCCACAACAGACAGTGTGTGCAAGGTTAGTCCAGAACCCTTCAATACCCTTCAGGCTCTTAAATACCTTCCCAGAGAAGATTTTCCTGGTTTCTGAGAGTGTCTCTGGGGCCATGAAGGCAGGGGTGCCCACTGTGTTGGTTAAGAGGGCATCAGCTCCCTTGAACTCGTTGCTCACTCCAAAGTCGGCGATCTTGACGTGCCCGTCTTCCCCCACGAGGAGGTTGGAAGGTTTGATATCCCGATGGATTATCTTCTGATAGTGCACTGCAGCCAAAGGGACAACAAGCAGTGCAGCAGCAGCACTGTTCTGCAGCAAAGGAGCCACGAGGGCTCCACATGGCCTAAGCCTTTCTGCACCAGCCCCAGCTTCAAAAGCCCCTATGCAGCAGGAGCCAACAGAAATAGCATTGTACACCAACAGAAAGGCCAGCTCCAGGTGTTTAGAAAAAAAACAAAAATAAGAAATCCCATCCTTTTTGCAGTGACACTTACAGTATTCAATGCCCTTGATCAGATCCTGGAAGTAGAACCGAGCCTGGTCCTCACTGAGAGGTTTTAAGGTTGGGATTTCCATCACCGGGCTGCAAAGGCAACAGAAAACAGAGTTTATTCCCCATCTGGATGTGCTGAAACAGGTCCTGAAGGTTTTGCCACCAGCTGGTGACAGAACAGAACCCCAAACACAGGCACATATGAGCTGTACTCAGCTGTAACCAGGCTGGGAAGATGCTACTCAAACCTCCCCACTGCCTCTGCACCCCGTGCCCAACTTGGCTGGCCGAGCTGTGCCACCCACAAACCTGTCTCACATCATGCATTAGTAGGTTTAAATCTAGAATTCAGTACTCACCCCTGCTTCACCAGTTCAAACACTGCAACACAAAAGAGAAGGTGATTATGGATCGCTTACAGGGTAGAGCTCCTGCGAGCACAATCTCAGCATAAAAGCAATTATTTTAATGACAAAAATTCTAAAAATAATACGTTATTTTTAAAAAGGAGATGCCATCTTATGCAAGGCACGTGGCATTTGGGTTGCTCCCATTTTCAGTTACGGGGACACTGCCAACTACCTCCTCAGTGCTGCAGCCTCTGCCTCATGCAATGTCCTCCACGGCACATGAAGACCCTCAGTTTGCCATCAAAAAGGCCAAGCCCATGCCCCAAGCAAACCTCTGTGCTTGGCCATGAAGGCGTTGTGCACTCCTCAGCAGTACAGGCTGAACGTAAGCGATGGAAAAGAAATGTCCTCTCCAAAAGTTGTGTATTTACATTGAGCAAACCACTGCGGTCTGCCAGGCAGGTTGGGATGTGGCTCATTTGTACCCTGGATAATTAACTCGTTACTTTTTCCAGAAACTAAAGAAGTAAAACTGCTTTCTAGCAGTCCAGCTTCGAAGCTGAGAACATCAATGCTGGTGCCTGTCATGGCAAAGCATGCCCTGATGCTGAATTAGAGCCAATAAAGTGCTATAAAGTACTCCACTCTCTGTTCACAACCCAGACTGCATCCTGTGTGTTCCTCCAGCACATCCAGGCTATACCCACAGTGAAGGAGAAACCCAACCCCACACACAGCTGCTCCAAAACACAGCAGGAACCTTTTACCCCACCCCTCTGACACCCCACGGCAGTGGGCAGTTACCCATGTACAGGTGGTCCTCACTGGGGTCATCCAGGACCTGTCAAAAGAAGCAAAAATGCAATTAAATAGTGCCAAAAACCCCTTGCATATTAAACATTATGATATTTTATTTAGCAGCCATCTCAGTTCTGCACCATCTGCACCATCAGCACGGTCTGCTCATCTCCGAGCTTCTACCCACAAGGGTAGGGGAAAAAAAAGAGGACAGAGATGTAGCTGTTCTTCAAGGAAGCAAATATTTAAAACACACAGGAAGCATCATCTGACTCATGAGCCAAATAAACTCCAGCCTGCACATCCTTGATTCTTGATTTTTGGACTGTTTCAAACAGGCAGTGGGTGGAGGGCAAAGCAGCTCCACTGTTGAACCCACAGAAACACCAGTTCTTCCCCAAAACCCGTCTCAGCACTTGATTCCTCCACAGAAGCAACATTTTTCTGCGCTTCCCTTTCTGGGCAGGGAAGAAAAAAATCCTCTTTTGGGAGATGAGAATAAAAAACCTTTAAAACTAAGGAAAACACATCTCTCCTGAAGGCAGGACCTGCCATGGCCATCCCAGCCCCTCTGTGCTCACTCCCCTCCACCCAAGACAAGGTATAGCCCATCCCTGCAGCATCCGGTCTCTGTCATGCTCAAGGATGAGTTTTGGAAAGAGGCCAGCGCTTACCTCCACCAGCTTCACCACATTGGGGTGGTCCAGCTTCTTCAGGATGGCAATCTCCTGGTACACCTGTTCAATGGGCCCTCTGGGCTGCAGGCAGCCCTCGGAAGCAGCTTTGGCCCCGCGGGGTGGCGGGCGGCCTGTGGGAAAGGCAAAGATGTGTCCAGTCAGGAAAAAAACCCCAGGATGCCCAAAACATCCCCCACCCAAAAGGCTTTGTGCCACTTACGGGGGAAGCCCGCCTGTCTCATCAGCTTCTTTTTGGAAAGAACCTTCATTGCCTGCAAGAGGGGAACAAATGTGGAATTTGGGGCAAATCAAGGATAAAATGTGGCTGGTGGGATGGGGCGGGGAGTCAGCAGAGAGGATGCATCTCCATCCCACCTGCTCCCCTGTGGGCTCTGGGGCTGTGTACTACTCACATAGTAGGTGTTATCATCTTCATTGTAGGCCAGCTTCACCACCCCATAGGAGCCCTGCACAGCCATGGGGCACCAGTTAGAGACAATCCAAAAAAACCCACTTCACAAACCTGGCTCTGGGCACTTCCACAAACCCGCCCTCACTGGGATCACAGAGCTGGTGGGCAATGCTGGAAGGAGTGGGGGGGTGTATAGTCTGACATCACACTGACAGCAGAGAAAAGCTTCAAATGCCCCACTGTGTAGGAGGGAGGGGGATTGGGGAAAATTAATAATAATTTTTAAAATATACAATTCAATTGGCACCACTAAGCACAGACCAGTGGGCAGCGAAGAGCTGCCGTGGTGAGTGGCTGAACTTGCCACCTCACTGACTGGAAAGCAAAAGCGAGCCCGACACCCTCCCACTCCAAATCCCCCTTGTCCCACCCCAAACCCAATATTCACCTTCCCAATCTCATCCTTCAGCTTGTACTGGTTAAGCTGCACACAGTCCTGTGGGGAAAGAGAGGGAAGTCTGACATGAACCACAAAACCACTCATGTTTGCGCTTCTCCTTTTAAATCTCCAGCAAAACTTTCTCTGCAAACTCACACCTTGACCTGCTCTGCCTGGAGCACCCACGTGGAACTAGGCAGCTTTGATTCATGAGCCACAAAAGCCAACCAGGCCAGGCATTGGTGTGTTTATAGATGGCTAATTGCAAACGTTAACCGGTAGGCAGGCGATACTGTCCTGTCCACTCACGTGGAACGAGAGCCACAGGCTGGGAGAGCCCCGGGGATTTTAATGCTGGTGACCTGGCACCGAGTAATTTTATTTCTTCTGGGCAAAGCAGGCACTTGCTGCCTGTTTTCTGTCAGGATGGGGGCAGGTAGGGCTGTTTTCTCTTTAGATCTCAGTGAACCTCTCTGTTTTATTATTTTTAAGGAGGAGAGAAAGAAACTCGCAGTACAGTCCTGGCTTCCACAAAACGCAGCTGTGAGAGCTGGTGGCATCAGCAAAAGGCACAAAAACCAGTGAGTTGGGGTCTCACCTCCCTGAGGGCTGTCCCCATGGCCCAGGATGGCCCAGATTGTCCCAGTGCCTCCTGCCACACATCTGCAGATGTGCCGCAGGGGTTACCCCAAGAAAAACAGTTAGGAAGAAACTACTGGTGAGGAAATCCAGGCAGATTGGGGCAGGAGAACCATGGGAGCAGCGTTCATCCCCCTCACCTGCAACGTTCATCCCCCTCACCTGCAATCCCGTGATGGACACGCGGTTGGACTCCACCGTCGGCCGCCGCGGCAGCCGCGGGGAGGAGTGCGGGGATGTCACCGGGGAGTAGGGGAGGGACGGGTAGATGAAGCGTTCGTTGGCGCCGTCGCCGTTCCCGGGTGAGCGGGCAGGCTGCGACCGCTCCTGCAGGGACAGCTTTCGGCCGGAAAGGTGCAGCTTCCGGCCATCCCCAAAGCTCTCAGTGCCGGGCACCTCCATCTCCTCCTCACTCGTGCTCCCCGTGGCGTCGTGCTCGGTCACCACGATGAGCGAGGCCATGCCGGAGCGCGGGGGCTCAGCGCCGGGGGGTCCCGCAGCGCCGCGGGGGCTCGGCGGCCGCAGCCTCCGGCACGGCAGAGGGGCCGCGGGGCGGGCGAGCTGCTGGGGACACGTGGGGACGTGGAGGGACCGATGGCCTCATCCTGGCCATGCTGCAACGGGGAGGTGCGCCTGCAAACACAGGGTGGGTCAGCCAGGCTCTCTGGAAAGCGGGATTTCCTCACGCTGCTTGTTGCTCTACAGATTGGTTTATTCATTCCATAGGGAATGGCCAAAGCCAAAGGCAGCAGTGCAGGATGACACCAGGATGCACACTCACCCTGCCATGGGACAGACTCCAGGGTAGAGACAGCCTCAGCCCCAAGGCTGCCACCACTGCTCCTTCCACACTTTTTATTTAAACACCTCCAGAGAATAATAACTCCATCATCCCCACTATGTAAATACCCCTAAGGGGTTATTTTGCAGGAGCAGGATCCAGAATTGCACTATAATGGCATAAGTACCACTGAGCTCCCTACTTTACTGCTCAGAGCAGGCACATCTCTGCCAAACCTCCCCAAATAAAGCAGTTCAGGGGCACAAGGACCCACTTACCAAGCATGGGATGCAGGATCAGCCCCCTGGCTCACTGCCTCCGCCCACAGCCCATAATTGCCAGCGATTTCTCTTCCTCACCCAGTGGCCTTCTGTGCAAAACTCAGGTCCCTGAACCTTGAGATAAATGAGAAAACTGTTAGCAGCAAAGAATAAAAAAAAAAAAAACCCCAATAATTAAGTAACAATTTAGAAAGGGAAGAAAATGGTGTTAATTCACACGTGCCAGGTGCCCTGCAGCAGCCAGGGCTGTTTGATGGTTGATTGGCTGTAAACCATCACTCTTCCCTGCTCCAACACTGGTGCTGTTTTTAATTTCTAGGTTAACAAGTTGCCACAGAAGGAAGCGAAAAAAAATATCCTGAAACAACCAACCCAGAAGCAGGAACAAGGTTTGAGGCATTTTTCTGCCTGGTTCCCACACCTCGACGAGGCGGCCGGTTAAAATTAGCTCCACTCATCTCCATTGAAGTTTCCGTGCTGCACCCGCAGCACAACCACTCTGAATCAGCCCAGCAGAAATTATGGGTCAAGTACAGAAATCAAATCGTCTCCCCTGTCCTCGAGGCTCCACGATGGCCTAATTGCTGTTTTCAACACTAATCTATAAACCGGAGCTTTTTTGCCCAAGTGGGATCGGCCTGGAGCTAAAGCAGCGCGGCACCGCTTGCTGCTCCAAGGCACGAAAAAGCACAGGGATGGGCAGGCTATAAATAAGCCAACGAACAGCAACAAGGACAAACTATTTCAGAAACGCTGGGTTTTGTGGGGCTGAATCTGCTCCTGGATGGGGCTTTGCTGGATGAGAGAGCTGGGAGCCACCAGCCAAGTCAAATTCCCCCCTGGTGCTGCTGGCAGCCCAAGGCAGCATGTTTTAATGCCCTCCCAAATGGATTAAAACAAACAGGCAGCTCCCCTCCACTATTCATCCCAAATCCACAGGGATGCATCTCGAGGCTATTTGCCTGGCTTGCTTTGGGCACCCCTCCAGTGGGCACATATAAATAGCTGCCCCTGAAGCCGGAGCTGATCCGGAATGCTGTGCCCTCTACTCTCACCGTGTGCTGTGGCCACACCAAAAAAGGCAGCTCACAGGGACAGCCTTGGGATGAAACCACCCCAGGAACACTCCTGGCAGCAACACTGGTCCCCAGTGGCGCCACAGCATGGCTGGGCATCCCGTCCTGCCCTCAGAGTATTGCCTGCATCCCAATTTCCATGGGTTCCTGCTAAACTTTGCCAGGCTTGCTTGAGCAAAATTGAGTTATGAAGTCTCAGTCACACTTGAGAGCTGAGCGTGTCCTGGCTGGCAGGAGTTAATTGGCTTGACCAGGATAAACATATCAAGTCTGATTAATTCAAGCAGGCTTCCCCAGGCTCTGTAAACTAAAAGTCATCCAAACCCCATCATAACATCGGCTGGAGTGGAAATCGGAGGGGTTTTCCCTGTGTGTGTGTGCAAAGTGTCTGAGGATGGGGGTTTGCAGAAATTGCCCTCTGAGATGACACCTTCCCTGAGAGACACACTGTTGTACACAACCCTGTTATCCTTAATAAACACGAGGAGGCTGAGGAGGAGGAGGAGGAGGAAGAGGTGGGGCACAGCTGTATTCCCAGCCAGAAGGAAAAGTAAAATAGCTGGAACAAGGGCAATAATCCCAAAGAGAGGAAATACAGCCTAGGGGCTTTGGCTTCACCAACCCATCCGGGTCCTTGCCTGGGGAAAAGCAGCACATTCTGGTATGAACTCCAGCAGATCCTTATGTAAAAGGGAGCAGCACATGCCCACAAAATCCTCAGGAAATATAACAGCCTGGTGTATAGGAATGATTTATCGGCACAGCTTTTGGCTGCAATCCATATATAACCCATAGCGGCTGCAGCAGGATTATCGAAGCAATCAGTCTCGCATCTAATTCAGCAAGGAGAGGGATATTAAAATGAAAAGAGGTCTGTGAAACCCTGGCAGCGGCTTCTCCCTCTTGCTCAGCGTCCACGTGGCTTAAGCGGAAACAAACAGGAGTGAAATCGGCCCCCGGGAGGGTGAAGGATTTTCACAGCCCCCTCGGGCCGCCCCAGCTCTGCTGAGAGCGCGTGGGCCCTGCCTGGGCCCTGCCAGGATGTGACCACCTCCAGAGGGGAACGCATCGACTGATTTTGGGGGAGTGCTGAGGATGACACCTTGCAGCCAGCACTGGCTGCACAGATTTAAATCGGAGCATATGGACACATCAGCCTCCCCTTCCCTCCCTGGAGCTGTTTTTCTACCCAGATGCAGGGGCCACACACTCGCCTTCCACTCACATGCTTCCCTGTGGCAAGGCCAGACAGAGCGTCAGGATTGGACCCTGCTGAGGGAGTAAGACTTGTGGCAGCTTGGCAGTGACCCCTCCATCCGTCGTTCCGTGGGGGTCAGCTCATAAACTGCAAATTAAGCTGTTTGTAACAAAACAGAACTCAAAACACCTAAACCAGGGCTGATTTTACTCACAGAGGATCCTCCCCTGCTACCACTAAAGGTCAGTGGTTAAAAGCCAAGCAGGGCCAGCCCGGGGCAGTTATTGGTCTCCCTGGGCAGAGTCCAGTGGTTATTTTGCTCTCCCCGGTCACGGTCAGTGGTGGAAGTGCCCGTGCCAAGAGTGGTGTCATCTGCAGCAACGGGGGCATCGATCACAGTTTCCCTTCCTACGGGTGAGCCCAGACCTTGCCAGAAATATATTAGTCACTGTGGTATACAAAGACCATATGCATCCCCCACCTGACTTTTAATGGGAAAAAATCTCTCAGCAGCTTCTCTAGAAGTCAGAGGACACCCAAATTTATGAAATACTGGAAACAGGTGCCCATGTCCCATCTAGGACAGGTCCCTCTGCCCAAGTAGCAAAGCTTCTCATTGCCCTTGGGGCAAACAGAAGAGCCTCCTGCACTGCCTGCACAGCCAACACAGGGTGGGAAAAAAACAAAGCCAGGCTGCTAGCATTGTAGTGGCACAAAACCCAGCAGCACGTTTCAGTAGGAGTCACAAAAACATCTTTATCAAGATTTTTTATAATTTTGAGGATGCCACCTAATACTGCTGAAGCAATATATAAATAATGAGCATCCCAAAACAGGAGCATAAACTCCAGAGATGGCATTGGGCATGGCCTGGGATGAGCTCAGGGCACCTCCATCACCTTGTCCAGCGCTGCCAAGTGACTCCCAGCTTTCCTGGAAACATCAACTCCAGCCTGTGATGCCCACGAGAGAATGATGCCCACAAGAGAGGAAACGAGAGCAGCTCTGCACTTTGTGAATGCCACTTAAAAGACATTAGAGCTGAGTTGAAAGCAAAGGCTCCTCTAGATTACCTCCCCAAACTGATAACATCCTTCCCCTGAACAGTGCTGGTCCATCAGACACTCCTCGCAGCACACTCAGGTATGGCTTTTGGGGTTTGTTGGCTGTTTTTCCCAAGAGAAAGTGCTCATGGAGAGGGGCCAGGAGAAGGGCAGGGCTCCCTCTCCCAGAAGAGGAGCTGTCTCTCTGTTTGCAGGCCATGAAGGCAACTCCAGTGCCCACAGCCACCACACAACCTCTTCCCAGCATGGTCCCCCTGGCCCTGAGGACAACCTGGTCCTGTCCCCAGGGTGGTTTCTGCCCCTGCAGCATCACACAGTCAGACCACAACTCTATAACACCAGCTTTCTGTGGTCATCTCGTTTCTGCTTTTGGTCTTCACTGTTACCTTCACGCTCCTGATGCTCCGTGCCGTGCACGTGGCCGCACGGCTGCATCCCACCTCCTAACCACGCTCTGTCACTCGCAGCAGCCCAACCTGTGGCTTCTCCTAATGAGACCTATCCCCTATACACAGTCGCTCCACCAGCTCCATCCCCTTCATCTTCTCCTGGCCTCTCACTTGCTCCTTGACCTTAAAAATCCCCCTTTTTCCCAACCCCACGGCCTATCTTTCCCTGGCACCCCTGATTTCAGCCCTCAATCCCCAGGCAGGAGCCCCATGAGGTCTGTGGGACACCCGGTTGTCCCCACCCCGTCGCATCCCCGCGCCCGGGATGCCGCCAGCCCGCCGGGTCCCGCGGCACGTGTCGGGGCCGGCGGGAGCGGGATGTCCGCGGGGCCCGGGCGGCCACGGCGCAGTTCTGGAGCGGGATGGGGAAATGACAGCACGGAGCCCGCACCGCCGGAGCGCCCGCACAGGCCGGCCGCCAGCCCGCCGAGAGCCCCATCGGGAGGCGATGCCGTTTGCCGCCCGGAGGGCAGCCCCAGTCCCGGCTGCATCCCCGGCTCCATCCCCGCTCCATCCCCGGCTCGGCCGCCCCCGCCCGCCCGGTCCCTCCGGGCGCGGCTTTGTCTCCGCCGCCGCGGGCGCATCTCCCGCCCGGGCCCGCCCGGCCTCCCCGCCCGCTCCCGCAGCACCGACCTGGCGGGGAGCGACCCCGGGACCCCGCAGCCCCCGCCGCGCCGGGCCGGAGCACGGCCACCCGGCGCCGCCTTCGCTTTCGGTTCCGCTCCGGCGGCGGCAGCGAGGGAAGGAGGGAGGGAAGGAGGGAGGGAGCGATGGAAGGAGGGAGGGAGGGAGGCCCCGCTCCGCCCCGGGGAAGGGCAGGTTTCCCCCCGGGCAGCCGCATCCTGCCCGCCCTCCCCCGTAAGCCGCTCTTGGAGTGGGTTTTGTTCTTTTGTTTATTTATATTTTTTTTCCCAGTGTTTTATTCCCCTTGAGGCCGCGCGGCCCCGCGTCACCTCCCCGCGGGATGCAGCGCGGAGCCCCGGCCGGTCCCGCTCCCGCCGAGCCCCGCTGCGGGCTCCCCGCGTCCGCCTCGGAGGGACGCGAACCCCGGTGTCCCCCGCCGCCGCTTCCTCACCCTGCCCTTGTGCAAACACTGGGTTTCCAGCGTCAGGTCGGCTGGGTGCAAACCGGGTTACCTGCGCCGGACCTTCGCCGAGCGGTTGCCCAAATCATCACCTAAAGGGGAGGTTTGGAAACGAGTTGTTTGGAAATGTCACAGAGGCCACCACAGCTCCCACACAGGCTGCAACTCTGCAGTGCTGGGACAGAGCTGTACGGGAACGGCCTTTAAAGCCCCGGCTGGCACCAGCCCTCGGTAAACATCCCCCTTGCTTTGTCCATTATTCGTTAATTATTTGGTTTTTCTTCTCATTTCCATCCAGCACTATTCCTGCACCGAGCTCACCCGCGGTTTTCTTTTCATGAAGCAACAGCTTCAGCCTTGAGCAGATGCAAATGCCACAACTGGCCAAACCCTCTTCCTCATTTTGCTTTAAGACCCATTTGTGGGCAACACTTTGACACTGTAGAGCTCCCCAGAGTAGAGCCAGGTTTCCATGACGGCTTTGTGGATAAACACTGTATTTTTGACCAGAATCTTGAAAGCCACTCTAGAAATCAGATTTATGCACTTACTGTAATGTAGTAGGTGCTCCAAGCATTTTAAAGATTTAACTCCTCGATGTTGGTTAAAACATTGCTGAGAAGGAATGAGCCACCATCTGCATTCCCACAAAGCTGGGTTCCTCTTTGCTCTTGGAGAGTCATTGTTTTAAAATCAAGGCCCTGATGATCTGCGAACAGCCCCGATGCAGCACTAATTAATGGAATGTGTAAACTAACACTGAACTACCCTTGTCTCAACCACACCTTTGTGCTTCTCTTCCTCCATACCTGGCAGGGCTCCAGCAGAGCCAGGCTTAGGTCTGGTCTTGCTTTCTCATTGCTGACAATGCCACAGTTAAATCTCAGGGTATCTCCTGGTGTTCAGCCTTTATATAGTCACAAGGTGACTGGCACCCACAAAAGGTTTACACTCACAGAAATGCAATCCTGACTACCCTAAAATGATTTTTTCTTACAAAATGGGGATCTAATTGCTAGCAGTCAATGCTAGCACAACAGAATCTCAGTGATAGAATGGTCTGGGTTGGAAGGGACCTCAAAGAGCATCTCACAGGCAGGGATACCTTCCACTATCCCAGGTTATTCCAAGCCCTGTCCAATCTGGCCTTGAACACTTCCAGGGATGGGGCAACCACAGCTTCTCTGGGCAACCTGTGGCAGGGCCTCACCACCCTCCGAGGGAAGAATTCCTTCCCAATATCCCATCTAACCCTGCCCTCTGGCAGGGGGACACCATTACCCCTCATCCTGGCACTCCAGGCCCTCGTCCGAAGTCCCTTTCAAGATTTCTTGGAGGACCCTTCAGTCGTGATTTCCATCTATTCACCCATGAAAGCAGAGCAGGGGAATGATACACAGCACTGAGCGGAGAATACACAAATAAAAACATTTCAGCTGATATTTGTTTCCCACTCTTCACTCTGCTCAGCCCCTCTCTGCACAAGGACACAAGTAACAGCAGTGCCAGGCCTTTGCACTGTTACACCTCTCTGACTGAACCCTGTCTTTTTCCCTTCTGCCAGCACCATCTGTTTCTACAGCGTAAACAGCAACTGCAGACAGGTTAAAAGCAAGGACACGTTTTAAATGAGACTCCCCATTCCATACCACTTTAAAAGAGCACAAAGGAGCTTTGCTTACATTTTCCACTGTCTTTTATACCCCAGTGTTCATAAAGCCAGCATTGATTCTGGAAATATCTCTACTAAGAACAGAACACTGTTTCATTGTGACTGCACTACTCCCCTCAGTGTGTTTATAACACAGTCAAGTGGGTCTTTCCTCTTTATTCCCATTTCTTAATTTCAAGTACAGAATAAATGTGAAATGAGTGGAAAGCTACATTTGTGTTACAAGAGACAAGTTTGTTCAAGAGCAGTCCATGATTTATTAGCAATTATTCTGAAACACAGGTGACTGAATACAATAAAAAGATGTTTGTAAAAAAAACCAAACAAACCACAAAACCAAACAAATCTCATCTTTAAATGCATCACTTGAAGGCATTGATTAAGGGGACACCGTGTGCTGGCAGTTCCTGGTGCAACTGACGGAACAACATGGCACATTTGTTCCTTTCCTGGGTCTTGCCCAGGGTGTGGAACAGCCGGGCTTGGAAGTAGAGAACGTCTCTGAGCTGCTCTTTACAGTCCACTTTGGCAAAGTAAGCCTTGGCTTCATTTAGATTCAAGATAGCAGATTCCAAAGCTGTGGGAAAAAGGGGGACAGTCATATTTGAGATAGTATCACAGTAACAACTCCAAGCAAGGCAGCTCAAGTCTAAGTAGCCCAATTATAAATTCCTCAGCTTTTCAAAACCATTTGTGTCTTAGCAACATGGTCTCTCAGCTAGTTTCTATTATTCAGCCTTTTCTGCAAAATATGTTTGTGAATGTATGCAGATAAACAATGGTCCATTATAAACATCTGTTGAACAACTAATTCAAAATTAATTTTGTATCTGATAACCAGGTAACACACTCTAGTAGCAGGACTCCAGTACAGACACTGGTTTGCATTTCTGAGCAGTTTCAGTGAGAATTACTCTTCACACTACCTTCAATCTTCTTTTGTGGAGTGTAGGAAGCTGCAGAAGCCACCTGACATTTGGCCACCAAGAACATGGCACAGCCTTTGTCCAGGACAGCTCCGTGGGCCAAGACAGGTTCTATTGCCATGTGCAGGATATTCAGGGCTTGTTCAGGAATGCCAAGAATCAGCTGAAAGAGAAATACTTAATGGTCTCACACTGGAATCCACTGGTATGAGCAGCTTCTTCAGGGAAGACCAACATAAATCACATCTGTTTCTAATAACATGATGTAACACACACAAGGGTGTAGGACAATTATTTTTTCAACTCTTTCCCTACAATCTTCTTTTAAATCAAAACTTGTCAGCAGAAATGAGATGCTATCTGAAATGACTGGGAATGGCTTCTCCACTCAGTCAGTGCTGACAGCCACATCTCTCAGAATAAACAGTATACCTGAACTCATTACCAGCATTATTTTTAATATACAAGCCAACCTGTGCTAATATAAAGCCAAAATACCAGCATTAAAAAAAACCTGAAGATATTAAGACAGAGCAAATTTATGCTGCTTAATTATATGCAATAACCATAAGTTTTAGTGATACACATGAAAGTCAACTTTTATTAACTTCCTCGAAAGCTTTTCCATTCAGAATATGCTTCTTCAGAATCAATAATTTAATTCCAACAAGGTTGCGTTCTTAAATCTCACAGGAGTAAAACCAGCATCCAGATCCCCAGAATAAATATTGCCCTGCAGCCCTGTGAAAACACAAATCAGACGTACCTGGGAGAAAGCCAAGTTCAGCACGGTTTCAGAAGCCAAGTACTGCAGGCTGTATTCCCGAGCGAGGGCCAGAGCCTGGAGCAGGACCGGCAGCGCTATGGTGTGACACGAGGATCTCCAGTACAGCTCTGCTATTGACAGCAGCACACTAACCACACAGGGGGAGACAGTTACAAACCTTTCCCTGGGATGAAAAATGTCCACTTGTTTCCCAAGGAACTATTCCATCCATAATAGTATTGGTTTTATTATGAATTATGCTGCTGCATATACAATAAATTGTTTTCATAATCTTCTTCCATAAATCTTCATGGAACTTTACCACCTTTTAGTTTACGTGTTAAAAATAACTAGGTTTCAATGCCACGATATTTTGAGGATTCCTCCATACCGTGATTAATAACTGAAATGATTCTGTAATCTCAGAATCACAGCAGGTAATCTGAAGACTAGTGAAGTCTGAACACAGACAAATTGAAATGACTGATTCTAATCGCTGCAAAGTGGCTTTAATACTCTGAAAATGAAACATTCTTACCTAATCACCATCTCGGTGTTCTTGATTTTCTGGCAGTGGATCAACAATTTCTGCAGAAGTTTGTGTGCCTCTGACATTTGATTTTGGGCTTTCAATACAATGGCTTTTCTGCCATGGCAGAAAGAAAACATCACTGTAATTTTGTATTTTAGATACAATTCTGCTCTTCAGAACATAGTAAAACAAGTCTCTATTTTGTGACCTCTGTTTCGTGTAACTGCAGACTGGCACCCTGACAAAGTGTACACATGCTACACACACAGACAGGAGGAAAAACAGACCTCTCTGGTGCCAACTGGACAACTCCCAGGCAGAAAGGATCAAACTCATAAAACAGCTTTAGATAGAAACCAGGGATTGCCAAAACCAAAGGCCAAACAGGCAGCAGAAGTGGGAGGGCATGCAAGCTAGAAAGCACAAGTAATTATCTGTGAGAAAAACAGGTATGAGGTAAAGCAGCTAGAATTGGCTTGGGGTAACAAGGATGTGGAGCAATGGGAAAATGGAGAACAGGGAAGTCAGAACCAAATGCACAGCAGCAGGGGATGGGTACAAACGCCCTGAACCAGACACTGAGCAGAATATTTAAAGATCAGGGAATTCATAATCAGTCCAATTCCAGAAGGACAAGCATCAGCTCCCACAGCTTGAATACTGATCTTCCAGCTGACTGGCACTGGCTGCTTTTAGGTGTTTTGCCTCATTGAAAATCAACAAGAAATTCGTTTAACAGCAAGTTGGTTTTCATACTCACCAAATAACAAGTTTTAACTGTAACTATTTTTAACACATCATTCTCATTTAGAAACAACCCATTAAGGTGAGAGAAAAAAAAATCACATTGTTCCATTTTGGAGATGTAGAAACCAGGCCACAGAGGAATTTGCTCAAGGCCTGAGCTCCCTCACCAGCTATTTGACATAAAAATCTGCTTTGTGCTCAGGTTTGAGTACAGCAGATTTTGAAGAAGTTATCACAAGGTACCTACAGCTCTGGAATAACACCAGCTTCAGCTATTCCAATTATTAAAATGTCCAGAGAAACAACTACAAATTATCATTGCAGGGCATGCTCTAAAGGAATAAGCCCTACAGGTTAGACAACATGACCTTAACTAGTTTCTGGAAAAGTATGTAAGCACACGTGACTGCCAATTATCATGTTGCTAAATTTTTCATTATCTTCATGGAACATACCTGCATGTGTATGAAGATCCATGATTTCTTACCTGTATACACCTTCAATGCTGTTAAGTGCTGTAATTCCTGCTACAAGAGAATCTGCTACGTGGTATCTGCCATCGTTCATGGCTCGCTCAAACTGTATTTTCTGATCAAACAGCATCCAAAGCTAAACAAAAAACAGCCAGGAACAAGTTTTAGAAGTTGTGCCTGCTCATTTTCTAATCCCAAGTTAGAATTTATTTTTTCTTTTCCCCTGTGGATATTTATGTCTAGACACAGTAACTCCACTGTCCAATTATTGGATTTACTGAATTACTGTCCTCCACAGAAATGCTCAGGTCAGGATTAATGTTTCAATATCGAAGCTCACCTACTTGACTGCATTTTAAGTAAAAAGGCTCTTTTACACCATTACTAATGCTTTGAGACAGTAGACTTGTTCTGTAGTGAAAAGAGAAGGACCACACCATATTTAATAGGATCTTGAACACTTCAATGTAAATACTATCTTATAGTCTCCTGTGGTAATATTTCCCAGTGTCACACAAAAACCAGGTTATTAGCCTATTATCTCAGTTATTTCTGGATTGTAATATATCAAAATAAGCAGCACTAATTAAACAGAACTTTGACGCTCCAAATCAATGCAGATTTAACTGCTACATGTGCTCATGAAGCAGATGTATATTCCTTTGTTAATGAAATTTCTACTTAAACAGCTTTATCTTAGGAGGCTATGGTGAGAGAAATGTCTCACCAGCCTGAAAACAACAGGCAGCTTTTCCATGCTTTTGTAGAAAAGCTGATGCTGTACAACTTCCCATGAGGACGAGCCAAGGGAAATGAGAAAACATACAGCCCAAGGCATACAGAGGAAAGAATTCAGGAGCAATGGGATTCAGATCGTTTTGTGTAACAGTTACGTAACTTACAGGCTGAATTATAAGTTTTCTACCTGTGCATGCTGACTGTTGGGAGGGAATCTCTCCTTTAGGTGTTTCAGTATTTCAGAAGCAGCTGCAAAGTACCCCTGGAACACAAAACAACTCTGATTAATGCACGGGGCGGGCACTGCTCCCCTCCCTTTCAACACAACCCTCAGGGAAGGAACTTGCCAAGCAAACACCCTGCATTGTCTCTGCCCCCAGTGCAGGCGTTAAAGGCAGAAAAAACCACAAGTCAAGTCTTTCACTCTCTGTCAATAACACCCACACGTCCTCTCACCAAATGGCACTTTGTGCAAGTAGCCCTAAAACTCACCTGCTCGGCGTGGAGCTCTGCCAGGTGACACAACACCACGGCGAAGGACTCGGTGTTGTTCTGCTGAACACCCACGTTCACAGCCTCCAGACTGTTCATGCTCAGCAAGGTCTGGGCTTGTTGAAGTGCCATGGTGCTTGTGCAAGAGAAATATCTTTCAGTTTTCGAGCAGCAAACGACAACCATTTTTAATCTATAGTCTTGTTATGACAACAGGCTACATTGTCTGGTAAGCCAGGGGCCTGGGGGAGAAGGAAAACTTGTAAAACAACTGCTATGCAAGGATTCTGGACTGTGCAGGCACATCAAGTACTCCAGAATGAAAGCTGCACACAGTCTGAGCACAGAGATGCCAAAAGTGGGGGCACAGGAACAATTTATGATCTATTTGCCACTAAATGGAAACTCTATCTCTTCTTCAGTATGAGTTTTAAAGGAACACAAGAGAATGGAAATAATTGCACTCAGTACTGAATCACAGTCTGATTGCTTTATTTCAGTGCACTGGAGAGACACAGTCACTTGTTACACCTATATAAATGCATTATGTGCTAACAAGTGCAGTAGCTAATCCAGGAGTTCAAAACAAAGCAAATACCTGCGGCCATATAATCTCCAAATGGCTGTTTTCTGTGCTATGCTGATGTCAATGAGCTCTGACAGGCTGTGCTTCCAATGCAACAGATCAGAATCTTTTAAGGCATCCATTAGTTTGTTGGCAGCCTTTCCTGCAAAAGCTCTTTGCTGAACCAAGGACTGTATTCCCAAGGAAGCAAGATACTGGGAAGAAGGAAAAAAAACCATACCTACAGTGTTGAAAGACAACAGAGTACCCCAGGCTTGCAAATTACACTGGAGCAGAGTTCTAAACTACTAAAAAAAATCCCAAAAAGACAGCACAGACAAAGGAACACTGCTCCAGGCATGTCTTTAAATACTCACTTATGCACACCCACACACGTGTGAATGTCATTTTGTTGGATGTGAAAGGTAATTTCCACTCCCCCACACAGAAATCTTATGGAGGAGGACAGGACCAGTACCTGGATTTCTCCATAACAGCTGTGAAAACACAGAACCTTTCCTTTCCTTCCCTTCCATGGGAAGGGGCCATGTCTGCTCCTACCTCCCAATAACAGCAGTTTAGTCCATTTTAGAACAATTCTCTCAACGAAGGAATTGTGGATTTGGGGAAGACAGAACTAAACCTTAACAGACAACAGATTCAGGGCACAAACTGCCAAAGGGGAGGGCTGCCCTGAAAGGTTTCACAGCTGGGACAGAGCTGTACAAGTAAACACGTGTTGAAAGCCCTGCCAGAGGCATCAGCACTGAGCTCCAGGGAAGGTGGAGGCATAAGAACCTACCCTGAGCACCAGATTGTGCGGAAATTGTGCCTGGGCCAGTGGCCACAGGGAGTTTTTCTGCCTGAAAATCAAACAAGTTAGAAGGAAAACCAGTGAGCCGTGAAATAATACTCTGGCATTAAAGCAACTGAACTCTGGCTTGTTAATATGAAGAATAAAAGTCATAGAAACAGTGAGATTTTGAGTGTTAAAATATGTTTGTTTAAATTCAGTTACATCTTTTGAACAGACCAGCCACAAACCCCAAAACTCTAATCACAGACAATCCCATCACCACATGGGCTTGTCCCAGACTAAAGTTAAGGATCGATGAACTGGACTCACCGGCAACCCAAAATGTAAGGATTTGTTCACAGAGTGCTCCAGCAGAACACAGCTATCAAATATCTTCTGCTCCAGGATGTACAACCAGCTCTAGCAAGGAAAAAAATTAAATCTCATTGCAAATAGCTGATGGCTGTAGCACTTTTAACTTGGCTTACTGTTACAGAATACACAAAAACTCACTGGAAATACAAACTACTTGAGGATTAATTGATTCCAGGGAAACTTCTACTAAATGCTGCACAGCAAAACCTATCAGAAGTGCAGCTGGGATGCTTGGTGTGGCGCCAATCAACACTGGAGGTTCTGTGATGCACAAAAGTACAGGGAACTGTGGAATGCAGCACCTCAGGAGTTTGATACCATTGATGTCAATTCATTGATGTCAATCCATTACAATATTAATTACAGGAAAAAAAGCCCAGAAAAATCCAAGTGTTTCCCTCTCACTTTTTGTTTGCTTTAAAGGTGGCTGGTTACTCTTTGAAAATTCAACAGACAGGAAGGAAGGAAGCTTATGAAATACTTTTTCTCTTTACAACATCTAAGACTAAACTTTGAGCTTCGTATTGAGATCTCTGGGATAACAATTCCTGCTTAAGAAATTCATCCTGAGCTGCAAGAAAACCATCCCCTGATCCTACAGTTTGTTGCCCTGGGTGCCTCACGTGCCAGAAGTGATGTCACCACTCTGCTGGACAGCCAAATTACTGATGCCCTGGGTGAGATCCTGCTGTAAGAGAAGTTCTGCAGCAGTTGACTGAGCAAAACGACTCAAGCCCCATTTCAACACAGCCCTTACCAGGCAGTGCTGCAGGCAGACGTGGTCGTTGGACTCCTGGGCAATCCGGATGGCTTCCTGTAGTGCAAGTTCAGCCTGTTGGCTGTGAGCAAACAGAGGGAGAACAGTCAGTATTCCCACAGTGCTTAAGATATAGCATCCCTAGATAGAGAGGAATATTGATCTGAATTATGCATAATGCACTCAGAGGAGAACTCTGATTTAACAGCCTGTGTTTTCCTCCCAGCACTCAGCTGTACATTCTAGTTTTGAGGACAATAACCATGACAGCATCTCCAAACCAAAATGCAGCTGTAACCTCTATGTGGGTTTTCAAACCCTGTACATGCCATGGTGCCAAATTCTTCTTTGAACTGGGGCAACATTTAGAATCTGCCTGTGTAGAAATTGCTGCTCTCAACTCTACAGTGTCCTTCCCCTCTCCAGTCCTTTTACAAGATGCCTCTGGCAGCAATCAATAAATGCAAACCATAAATGAAGATGGGTAGGCCAGCTTTATCAACAAAATAAATCCCACCCATATGGCATTTTAAATTTTAAAAGCTCAGACGGTTTTTTTTTTGATTATTCTTTTTCCAAATCATCAGCCCTATATTGACTTGAATGTTAACAGAAAACCAACCACACTTTCTTGAGAATATGGATGAAAATAGGCATTCACTTCCACTGACCCTTCTGAGGTCATGGAAATGTAGTAATTGAGAACTTTAAGTACCCAGGAAACAGGAGCAGAACAGAGATAAAGGTCAACACTTAGATGGCTCAGTTATTATGGAAACCAAACGTCAAAACAAAACCAAACATCAACACAAAACCAAACCAAAGCAGATCAAGATCCCGAGACGATCCCAACCCTTAGACTGCTGACAAATTAAGAAAGCCCCTGAATGGATTTTCAGAACGAGGGGAAGGTCTGTGTGTCGGCAGTGTGTCAGTCTGGGGTGCCAGATGAGTCCCTCACTAGTGCCCGAAGCGGCAGTGCAGGGCCGCCAGGTTGAGCGCGGCGTAGCGCAGGCTCCGCCCGTAGCCCTCGTCCCCGTTGCTTTTGCTCTCTGCCCCCGTGAGGATCAGCCTGTCGAAGTAATGGAGGAGGCTGTGTGTAGAACTGAAGACATCCTGCACTCTGAGGCTGTTCAAGTAACTTAAATAATGCTGAAAAGTGAAGCAAAATCAGGTTTAACTATACAGATATGAAAACAGAGTTTCTGTTAATAATTTCTATGTATTTTTGTCCAACAAGTACAACCGTGAAATACTGCATGGCCAGGGAAGTGCTGGATCAGAAGCTGCAGCAATACTGATACTACCTGTGCAGAATTTCTGGATGGAATTGGATAATTTCTTGTACATAACTGATTGTCTGCCCTAACAGGATGTTCTAAACGGTGCAGATTACAAGATCTGGCTGTCAGAATGATCCCAGCCAGTCTGAGATCTCTACAGAGGTGGAATTTCTGTATTTACGTGTCAAGCAAAAGTGGGAATGGAGGCAGAACTCCCACTGTGTCTGCACTCAGGAAGATACTCAGAAACATCAGCACTGCTTCCAAATGTAGATAGAAAGGAGATGCTAAAATTATGTATTTTCTTTTAGACATTGACACCAGGCAGTACAATCCTTTATGATGTGAAGTCCAGCCAGGGACTATGGCAGCCCTTTCAAAGATACATCTCCAAACAGGAGCAAGGAAAATCCTGTCTGCCTCAGCCTGGGGCTGCTGGGAGGAAGAGTCAGAAAGTAAGGCAGGAAGAGTTGACTGGGAACTCTTGGAACTTGGTCAAGAATAAGGTGTTGAGGGACAAGGCAAGTGCTCACAGCACAGGTCTTGAAGCAACTCCCTGTGGGAGGTGTCTATGGCTTTCAGTATAAATTGCTATTAAGGACCAAAAGCGAAGTGAATATCAACAGCAAAATCAACAGATATTGCACTTAATACTGAGTTTTAAACTATGGGAGTATGAGGCCTGACATTCCTTAGGAAAATGTGGGGAAAAGAAGTAAGGCTTAGATTTAGTTGAACAAGAATGCACTCAGTCCCACCAAAATTAAGACATTTATATCTGTGCATGATGGGGAAGTATTTTGCTTAATTAAGGTTTTGTACCTTCAGGAGTTCTAGTCTGAATTACTAAAATTTACATGCAACATGCTCACACTTTTATAATCTACTTATATTTCAATAGAGAATAAATTACTCCCAAATAATCCTATCCTACAGATAAGAAAGCCCTTTACAACCATTCTGGATGAAGAAAAAGATACTTACTGCTTCAGCAAAGTCTGGATTAAATTTTAACAAGTTGTTCAATTCCTTTTGTAAAAATGCTGGAGTAAGAGCCTTTGTCTCATCATTCTTTAATAAAGAAGCCTGGAATAAAATTTGAAAAGTAAAAGTAAGATATGTAACTCCATCAGAAGGGTTATAAATATATTGTGGTACAGGATTGTCAGGTTGTTATCTGCTCGGAGAGGACATTAAAGAAGATTTTGTAGTAGCTCTGTCTACTATGACAGTGGCAGTTTGATTCTATATTATATTATATTACAGTGTTCACTTTCCAGAGATCAGAGAGACCACGTCAAATAAAAGCTTATTCAGAGGACTGTTCAAAGATACTTAATTCTGGTAAAGTTTCTCTTTGAAGAACTAATGCAGCACATTGCTCACTGGAATTTCATGTATCTTCTCAAAAAAAAAAAACCTCTCAGAAGAAAAAATACAAGTAAATCCACAGTTTGCTTTGGCAAGTAGTTCAATTAATAAAAAATTACAATAATGTAGTTACTAGAATTAGCATTACTGAATATTGAATTACTGACATTTGTGTCCATGTGTATTTCTGCTTCATTTTGTATTTACCAACTGGAATAACCAACAAAACTGCACATTTCACAGACATGAAATGTGAGGCAAGCAGAGCAGAAGGACCTTCTCAGAACCAAATATCAGCATATGGTGACATGTCTGGATAAAATACTCATAGCCCCGAGTGCTCATACTGAGCAACAACATGCAAAATATCAACAAGTCTTTACCAGATCATAGAAAACATGATGTCTGACAGGGTGCATATAATTCAAGGTGAAGTTCATGTTATGGAACATTTCCTCCACTTTATTCAGAATTACCATACCTGCTGAGAAAGAAAATACTCTGCTTGTTTCTGGGAAAGAGGCCCACTGCAGGCTATCTCTTCTTCCCTGGAAAGAAACACTGGTTAGAAACAGGGGCAAGGAAAGAGAACATGGAAATCCATTTCATCAGACACCCCACACTTTTGCTTTATAAAGTTTTCTGAGGTACTATAGCTCAAAGCATGAAAGGAAACTGAGAAAACTTAATAAAGAATAGAATTTACTATATCAAAGTTAGCAGTCCAAATGATTTCACACAGTTCAGCTTCAACTTGCAGAAACTGTAGTCAATAAGAATGTTACCCTAAATACTCCCTACAAAAACCTAAAGAAAAACAGCAGAGAGAAGATCTGGAGTTGACATATTCAAATGGCTTTGCTCTGTTTTTTCCTTTTCTTCTGAAGACAGTTCCAAGGAAATGAACTGGCACTTTGGCCACATACATCACTCCTGAAAACAGCTGTTCTGCAAGAAGTTTATTCCATGGAAAGAAACCAAGCACAGCACAGAGCCAGACCCCAAAAGCTGCTGTCTGGCTCCTGCTGTAGCAACTACTGCCCAAGTTTGTACAAAGACAGTTTAGAAAGTACATTTTAAATACATAGATATATAAAATACTTTCAGGATTCTTACAGTGGAGCACCTCTTCAGCAGGTGAAAACTCAGTATTTGCTTCTCCCTTTTGAGGTAAATAGACATAAGCTCTTTTATTTGGAGAAGGGTGAAAAGAGAAACAAAACCATTAAACTTAACTTTTCCTTATTGAGCAACCTTCCCTTACTGGAAGCAGAAGTGACCTCTCCAACAGTTTTAGCACGTGACAAACAGAGAATTCATTCAGGAGTGGGAAATTGTGGGCAGCAACTGCCTTTAGCTTGTGGTTCCCTAAGTGAGGATGAGGATGGAGCAGTGCCACCTTCATGAGCCACTGACAAATGTTACCACACGGTGGCACCAAGGAAACGAGCGGCCACAAAGCTCAGCCCGGCTGTGCTTGGCTTAAAAAAAATAAAAGATTAATTTTCTAAAGAGGCAAAGAAGACTTTAACACGAATAAATCACCTTAAAGGCCCGTCAAGTTCTTCTTTCTCCATTTTGCCATCCAGCTCCTCTGGATTTGTCAGCTCCATCTCACTCTCATCGGCTCCATCCTTTTTCTCATCCTTTTGAAAGTACTGCTGAAGCGCTGTGTAAAGTTTGTAGACCTGGCTAAAGGAAAGTTTGTTGTACGCCAGGATCATGTGGCGCAGGAACAGACCTGGAGAGGGAAACACCTGCTGTGAGCATGGTCCGTCAGGTGCTGCTTCAGAGAGGAGACCAAAATCATCACCAGAAGCTTAAACCACATCATTTAGTTTCCCATTAAACAGAAATTAATGTCCCATCTTACCAAACGATAGAACTCAATGTTGCAGGGTGTAAATCTGGTCTTAATTTAGCGACAAATCATAAATAATGTGATCACAGGTAATTATTAAAATCACTAACCTCACACTATGCAAAATTATTGCAGGAGAAAAATTATATTATGCAATTTTACACCTCCCCAGAAAAACAAAGCTGTATCCTGAGGGAATTACATCAGTGATAGATACCACATCAAGAACAGCTTACGGATAACAATTATTTACCTACTACACTTGTTTTATGAACTTCTGGCTCTGTCCCTGAGAATGAATCTGAAAGGTCATCAAAAAATTGTTCCATATCTTTCAGTTCTCCTTCTGCCATAAGTTTTAACCTAAACAGGGAAAGAAAATGACTTTTTTTTAGGGTATTAATATAGATCTCAAATAAATTATTCCCCTCTTTCATGTATAAATGAATAAACACAAACAGAATCAAGTGGTAACTAATTCATTGGGCCCAGAAGGTTTTCATACTGAGGTAAATAAGATCGTATTAAATATTAAGCCAAATAATAATCAGGATGGGGTTTTTTTTAATTCGATTTTTGGAACTGTTGCTGTTCATTGAGTTATCTGATAGGAGAACAGATCTTCTGTTCTACAGAAACTTTAAATCTGATGGCTTTGATGTTCGTGCCTTTCAGAATTGAGTTATGAGAGGTAAGAAAACTGTCGAAATAGAATTTTGCCCGAATTGTATGACTTTCAAAACCTGACATTTACAGGTTTCAGAGCGGACACAAAGAGCACAGAGGATGCACAGTCCCCCGCCCCGCGCGCACGGACCCGGCTCGAGCGCTTCCCGCACCTGATGTGGACGGAGCCGGCCAGGTGCGGGCAGCACTCCTCGATGGCCTTGCGCAGCCGAGACAGCGCCATATCCGGACCCTGGGGACGACACCGACATGTCGCGACAGGCCACGACACAACGAGGTCACCCTCCCTCCCCGCTCCAGCCCGGGCCCCGACCTGCAGCAGCGGCAGCAGCAGCCGGTTGAGCCGCCGCCGCTCCAGCAGGCCGAGCTGCGCGCCGGCGCGGCCCAGCTCGCTGAGAAGCACGAGCAGGGCCATCTTGTGCGGGGTGACCCAGTCGCGGACGCCGAACACATTCGCGTGCACGACGCCGTTCGTCAGCATCGGGTTGAAGTACAGGCTCTCGTGCACGCTCGCCATGGCGGTGCCGGCCCGCCCGTCGCCTGGGAAACCGCGCGCGCCCGCCCCGCCGGCCAATCGCCACCGCCGCCGCCGGCGCGCGGGCCGC
>WBMZ01011445.1:0-70778 GCA_013400975.1 Atrichornis clamosus
GGGGGCGGGAGCGGGGGGGGGCAGCCCCTCGGCGGCCGGGCCGGAAAGGTAAGCGTGGGACAGGGAAGGTGCGGCGGGGGCACGGTCACGCAAAGGGCACGGGGCGGGGGGGACGCGCTGGCTCCCCGGGCCGCGGGACTCGAGGACGTGGCTGTGGTGGCCCAGGGCGCGGGGAAGAGGCGGAGGGGGGATATGGGGGTCGAGAGCCCCTCCGCGTCGGGCAGATCGCTCCTGACAGCGGAGATGCTCGTCGGTGCGAATGGCAAACCCCACCCGGGCCCTGCCCTGTTAAAAAAACAAAACAACAGCATCCTCTGCCCCGCGGTGCAAAGATCTGGCTCTTCTTGGGCGAAAGGTGCCCCATTGCCCAACAACCTTATCTCCCCACTCTTGGCCGCGGGGAGCGGCAGGAAATCGGGGCAGCTGCCGGCAGCTGTTGGTGGTGTCTCGAAAGCCATAGGCAGGGTCACGGCCGCTGCCTCGCTCCCACCGCCGTGTCCTCGAGGTGGCGTAACCCGGGGGGGGCTCATGGGCTTATCGACAGCCACTTCCTTTTCTCCCACCTGTCACCTTTAGCTTTTCTTTATTTCTTTGTTGGCCGCCCCCCTCTCCCATCCCCTACAGCTCGAGTGAGTGAGTCCCTAAGGAAGGGGCAGGTTGCCCACGCGAAAGCACGGAGAGTTTGAACTCCGGGAGGACATCTTCTGCCCGCTGCCCCTGACCCCGGCTGTTCCCAGATCCGCGCTTCTCCGGGGGCTTTCGACGAGCCCTGGCCACCGGGCTGGCCTCCCGGGGGCAGTGGAGAGAAGGCGCCGCTCACCCCCGAGGAGCCGCGCTGGGAGGCGGGGTGCACCGGGGAAGGGCTCGACATCAGGGAGAAGAGACCCGGGAAAAGGGCTTTTAAGGAAATTCTCCCTCGGTGATGTGAGGGGGAGTGGGAGGGACGGAGCCCCTCTTTGCTCCGGGAGGGAGAGATCTATCCGCACACGCAGATCAGGTCGTCACAGTGCAGCAGGTGCCTCCGAACCCCCTCGCTTCTTCCCCGTTCCGACTCTGAGAACAGCGCCCGAGGGAGCCCACAAACACCACCTTAATAGCCGTAATAATTAAAAACAACAACAACAACAACAAAAACCCCCTTCTGCCTGGCCTTAATGATCCTTTACACACATTCCCCAGCCGCTCCCGCCCCCGTCGCCCCAGTGAAGGGCACTGATTATTCGCACTCCTCTGCTTGCCGAGAGCGCAGCCTGATGAAAGGACTTTATCCTCGAGTGACTCCAGCGCTTGCTCCTCCTCCTCTCCCCAGCCCGCCGGCCGCCTCGCTTCGCTCTCAGCCCTAATTGGGCTCTTGCTAATATGATTAAAGCCCAGTTAAATGTTTCTTGATAAATCTTGTCAAGAGAGGATCCCCCTCCGTCCCCTCCCCTCTCTGTCGGTTGTCAGAAGCCCGGTTATAGACAGGACATGCCCAGCTCCTGCTGTTCATACTCTGGTGGGAAGTTGGCATTTCACAATTGTTCCTTTAACAGGGTTGTTTTGGAGCCGCTCCTGGGGATTGTTCCTCTTCAGGCCGGCCTTGCTGATAAGAACCGCCCGTGGCTTTTATGTAACACGTTAGGATTTGGTCCTGGTCCCAAAATCGCACTGTTTCTTTAGCCTTTTATTTCATATCCACCCTCCCCCTCCTTCTCTCGCTGCTGTTAGTAGCCTGTTCCCGGAAAGGCTCTTGCTCGATGCGAGCCGGCCAGGGGCGATCGCCCGTGTAAAAGCCGAGCAGGTCCCGGCGGAGCTGCGCGGGGACGGAAGGTGCGCACCGAGGGCTGGTCCTGCACAGCCGCCCGCTCCCACCGCTTCTTCCCGGGAAAAGCCCCCCTTCCTCGGCTCCTCTTTCCGCGCTTGGAGCCCTCGGGAGAGGCTCTCCCGTTGCTACCCGTCGTTGTGCGAGGCGTCCAGACCCCCCGCAAGTTTTGCGGCAGAATCACGGCAGCGAGCGCGCTCTCTGCCCTTCACCTGTGTCTCTTTCCTTGTGATTTCACTGCAATTGAACTAGGGGGTTAAACCCCATCCCGGCACCGTTATCTCTAGGGGAATCTAGTTGAATTCGTAGGAATTAGGGACCAGCAGTCGGCGTTGGAGGGTGAGGGTGGTCCCCTGGGCGCCGGGCCCCCTGCGGCCGGCCACGGGCTGGCGGCGCAGCGCCTATGCTGGCGGCGCGGTCCGGCTCGCCCCCCGTTTCGGGGGGGCTCGTTGGTGGGGCTGTTGGCTCGCTCTCGCTTTGGTGTTCAGCTTTCTTTGGGGCTCCAGACGTTCTGCAAGGTCTTTTTGAGAACGTCTGATGGTTGTTGCTTCAGCCTTACTGGGCTTGGAGGCTGCGGGGGGTGTAATTGTTGAGGGAGGATGGGGACGGGCTGTTTGGTCCCCTGTCGAGCCGTGTAGCCATGGTCTGGAAGGTCCTCGGTCCGGGGCTGCAGGTGGTGTTTCCCGATGGCACATCTGGCCCTGACTCCAGCCCGCGCCCCTCCCCAGCAGCCCATGCCCCGCGTCCGGGCAGAGGGGGGGCTGCTGCCACACCGCAGTTCCACGGGGGACACGCACTGACTTCACCCGTGGGAAGCAGGGACATAGGTTGCGGAGGGACACGGACCGCTGCCTCTTTCCCACATCCCGGCGAAGTGCCCCCGAATCCCTCCCGCTCGCCACCGTTTCAGACCCACAGGCTTGTTCGTCTTCGTGCCCGAGGCTCGCCCGGGGACAGGCGGCAGCGCGCTGCCCCTTCGCCCTCGAGGCCGCCGGTGCGGGAACGGGCCTGCAGGAGGCAGCGGAGGAGGAAGGTCAAAACCAAACAAACGAAAAATCACCCCCAGCCCTGGGGAGCGCGGCTCCAGCAAAGGTGCTTGTTCTCTGGGCAATGGGAAACCCGAGCCAAGGGATAAAACGGAGATCTCCCTCCCCGCCGAGCCCTGCTGCCTCCTCCGGGCTTCTGAGCCCGGCGCAGCGGGCAAGGAGGGGGCAGCGCCCGGCGGGGCGGGCGGGGGGCGCGGGGTCGAACCCGGGCAGGGACCTGAGTCCCGGAGAGGTTTCTCCGCGCTGGTACGCCCCAGCGGAGCGTCGGTCCTCCTCAGGCGAGATTTCAGCCGAGGTTTGAGGCTGGTTCCCTTTCCCTACTCGTTCCTTCCTCTCATCCCTGTGTGTTCCCCCACCGGGGGGGGTCTGGATTTGTGCGAGACCACAAGAGCTGCGGCCCCTTTGGCCCGGGGCTGTCGATTTACCCGAGAAGAGTCCCAAATAAGCAGCTGTTTGTGCTCTAGCTGGAACGCTGGAGGCTTTCTAAGAATGGTGCTTTTCTTACGCGAGGTTTTTTTTTTTAATTTAATTTTATTTTTATTGGTACATCGAACCAGCCTACAGCATTGCTGGCGTCCTTCCACCAGGTGTCTGGGGCTCAGAGAAAAATTCAAATGAATCTGAAAATTGTGAGTCAGTTTCCCTCCCCTTCTCCCAAATAAAATAAGAGAAAGAATTGGTACAAACTGTCCAGGAAGGGATTCAAGATGGAAAAAGAAGAGCACCTTCACTCCACCAGAGTGGTGAGGACCCAGAAGGGCCTTCCGCAGTCAGGAAGGAATCAAAGCAGCTGGAAGATGGAATTTGACTGGTTTGAGAACCAGCTTCTGAGATGTGGTTACCACCCACAGCAAGGAACTTGACCCCATGATCCAAAACATCCCTTCTAATACTCTTCCTAAAAAATAATAATATGCCTTTCTATACACCAAAGAAAAATTTCAGGTACACTGCACACATTAAACTATCCTGCTTCACAGCACTCTTGTAGGTATGCGTCCCTATTCCCATTCTACAGAGGAGTGAACTTGTTTGCTCCAGGGGTCACACCTGGAGCTGGGGGCACTCACCCGGTCCTGACACCCAGAGCTCCCACCACCACCCGGCACTGCTCTGCTCACTGAAGTCCCCCATGACACTGATGCTGTTAGGAGCTGAGAGAAGGCTATCTGCAAATACAAGGAGCTGCTTTGCAAGATCCAGGAAATACCAATTCTGGATGCTGTTTTAAACCAAAATATAGGGTATGAGGAAACAGACATGGAACTGGGGGGTTTAGGTTTTAAACGCTCAGTGTTTAACTATTATAATTATTTACTTAAGTTCCATTTAGTCTTGATAAGTAGCCCTTGTTAATTTTAGAAGAACCCAGTTGAACTTACTGAAAGATTTTCTACTCACCTGACTTACAAAAGCAATCGTTTTCTTTCTGAATAAAAAGAAAGGATTGACTGATGCTCATGCTTTCGATGCAGACAGCAAAACCTAGACTGAAATCTACTTGCTTTTCTTATGCAAATCTTCTCACCGGATTAGAAGGGAAAGTAAACAGCAGTCCAACCTTAAGAGCTTTTTTCTTTTTAGAGGCAGCCTGTTGTAAAAATCTGAAACAGAAACTGTTTTCATTTGAAGATCAAATAGAAGTTATCTAGTGAAGCTGACAAACAGGGCAGAATAATCTGTTTGCATTTTTGGGAAATGGATAGCTCTGGTTTTGTTTCAAGGCAAGTAACTTTTAAATAATATTTAACGAAATAATTGACCTTGATGTTTAAACTACAACTTCCTTCACGTCATTAAGCTCACTGTTTTTAAAAAAAATGTTTAGTATCTGAACTCTGGCATTCATTCTGCTAATCTAATAATAACATTTGTTTCTTGCGGAATTTTGTTTGATGAACTCATTGGTGAAAGAGGAGAGAAAGAGTTCAGAACAACATGAGCTTTACAGCTCATTTATATTTTTTCTGCATGAAAAATAGGAAAAACACCCATATGCAGAATGACTTTTCAGGAATAATTTTTCAGATGATGGATCAAGGAGAAACTTTCTGCAGCTGAACCATAAGCCTTGGGACAAACTGTTCTTTTAACATGTGTTCTGACTTTTAAAAAATATTGCAGTCCTTGACTACAAAAAAATTATTTCGTGGAGTTTGTCCTTATGATAACTAGGCTCTGAGTCTGCTTTTGAAATGTGAGAGAAATGGAACTAACTCTATAAAGTGTGTCTATCACATAAAGCTTTTAGGACAGCCTGATTCACACTATATCCTGCTCTTTGTTCAACTGACAGATTTCCAGCTGCAGAAAGAGGCACATATCTGGGGGCTCCTATTATCTAAGCTAAATATGTACATTTTGGATCAGTTCTATTTTATTTGAATACTCACAATTTCTGTTTGTGGATCTTAAGCATGAAAGGATTGCAGTGATGTGCATTTTATTAACTATCCATCATTCTTTGTACATGCACAAAGGTGCATAAGCATACACATTTACTAGTCTCTCTGCTCTGCAAGAGTTCAGAAAATTACATGCAAAATTATTTCCAATAAAAGCAAGCAAGCAACCAAACAACACACACATTACCATACAAGAAAACAAGGAAACAAACAAGGTGGGGAGAAATAAAAGTAATAAATGAACAGAGTTTAACTTAATTTTTATATGTTTGTAAATGAAAAGTACCGTGGCAGAAGTGGATTTTTTTTTCAGTGATGTGAGCCTTGAATTACAAACCATTGGTATCTACCAAAACACTGTCGTGTACCCAGCACATTGTGTACTCAGACATAGATGAAAGCTCTTCCTTCATCCCTGCTGGCACACATTTTGTCTCTCCAATGAGTTCCTACTTTCAATATGTGGATATATGAGAAATCCGGTTGCTTTACTCCCAACAAAGGACACGTAGTCAACATTTCCACTGATAAACAATATTTGAATACCCTCCACAGAGCACCAACAGTCAGCTCAATAATATTTAGAGAGCTGGGATCTAGAGAGCACGGTGGTGTTACACAACTGGAGATGTGACGTTATCGGGCAACCTGAGGGTCACACTGGTCACAGGACCATACAAATTCTGTGTCAGACATCTCATTGATGCAGCTTGTCTCAACTTCACACAAGTGTCATGCAGTGCATGCAAGAATAAATTGTCAGAGTCATGTCCCAACTCATCGTTATCCTCTATCTCTTCCTCCCCTATTGCATAACTGGCATAGGACATCCCTGAGAGCACTCCTTCGCAGTCCCTCCAGCTCCTGTCCTGCTCCCCAGCCCCACACACCAGGCACCGAGTGACGAACTGGTAACGAGCTGCGTGTGACACAGGGCAGCACCCACATCAGAGCAATGACGTGTTTGCAGGAGGTACAGCCAAGGGGCAGTTTCTGTTACCCCCTAAACACAATCCCACACTGTGACTCAGCAAGTGAACGGAGAAGGCACCCCCATCCTGTGGGGCTATTGTGCATTCCCCTATCTACATAGGTTGCTTGCCCAGCTATATTTTTACCACTTTTACAGCTAATGCTCTTCATTTTTACACAGAATGAGAACATGGCACCTTGGCATGGCAGTTCTTGACCTGAGATAATACAGATTCTACAACAGAGTAGCAGTTGTTGTTCTGTAGTTGCTTGCAGAACTTACTGGTATACAGCTGACACCTAAGCTGATACATCTTTTCCCAACAACCAAACGTAACTTGCAACATATGGGCAATGACAGAAGATGGCATTTCTGTCACACAGGGCATACATGCTCATACCATCTTCTGTTACTCTGATGGCGATTTGTGAGGAACCCACCTGGCATACTGCCTCAGCCCAGGGACTACACTTCATCTCCTCAGCAGAGGTGTTAAGCAAGCCGCTGTGGCAAAACAGGATTTTCTGTGAGATTGAATACACTGTTCTTCCCTCTTCTCCTGAGGATGATTTACCTTGAGATTGTGCTGAACCTTGGGAAATTCTCTCACCCCAGTAATTATATCAACACCCCTCACACTTGTTTAGGGAACCTGAAACAGTGACTGTGTCCTAAATTTTAACAGTCTCTGGTTGTCTTGCTTTAGAATCTTCTGTCCTAAAAATCTCTTCTTTTCAGGCATGATTATTCTTTGTATCCTCTGCTGTACTAGTATGGAGCATTTCTGCACACTGCAAAACAGGCACTGAATATTTCCCCCTGTACATCTGTACTAAGTTCAGTGGTTCTCATGGAGATCATGTCAGTCGACTTGTAAAGAGCTTCAGGCTCTGCAGGTAACATGAGCTTGAACAGTATCTGCCTGGATACATTTCCTTACCTTCTCCTCCAGACATACATCTGGGTCTGTCAGAGAACCCTGGGGAAGCTGTAACCACAATGAGGCACTAAGGATGTGAATGCAGAGAGGATTAAGACTGCTAGCCACTGCAGCATGTCCCTGCTGCCTGCGTCTTACTAAAGCACAAAAGTCTTGTGACTGGCATGTCCTCCACTTCACTGGGTTACATGACACATGCCAGAAAATGTGTCAACCCACTCTCCATCTCTTCAGCATTATTAGCCTGGGGAGGAAAACACAGCCAAAGAACAGGCACACAACTTTGACAGGTTCTGCCTAATCCACCCACATAATGACATTTCTTATGCTAAGTGCCAGAGCGGTGTAGGGAGGCCACTGTCTGTACCAGCTGCTGGCAAGTCAAAGTTAGTTTCATGGTTGTGTTTAAGATATAGCCTGATGTTACGTTAAGAAGTCTTTGTCTCCTGTGGTGCAGCGCTCAGAGAATGACATCAAAAGCCTTCCTAATTCACCCCCCAGGTCATCTGATTATAGGCATGGCACAGAGCCATGCTGCCCCAGGAGACCGTGAGTCACGATGACATCCATGACTATCCTCTTATTCCGTGGAAGGAAGTAATGTGCCCTGAGCATGAAACAACCAGGAGTAGATTACATCCTTCCTTGTGTCAGCTTAACCCTGCTGGCTGTTGGGGCAGGCCTTGGGGAGGCAAGAGCAGCCTCTGATTTCCCAGCCTCGCTTCTCCCCACCCCTACCTCAGGAAAGCTGTTCCTCCCCGTGCTGGGACATGCCATGTGGGCAAACCACACAAGAGGGTTTTGCTCAGCCAGGCGAGGAAGAGGACGCTCTGGCTCTCTTCTCCAATGTGGTGCAGAGTTACATCACATGGTGAAACATCCATCCCTCCTCCAACAGACCAGGCGTATCTGATCATGAGGATGCTGTGTGTTCTCCATCCGTTGGCATTTATCCTTGTAATTAGTCTATCTGTTTCTGATTTATTTATTTTCAGGCAGTCTTCTGCACCCTTGCTCCCTCGTTTTGGGCACATGGGGCAAACCACAGACTTGCCCTTAAACTACACAGAAAAATAAAATCAGAAACAGACTAACCACAAGGGGCGGAAAGCACATGATTGGATACTGGAGCTTCCTTCAGAGATCCATCTGTCTCAAAATGTGATGTAACTAGGCTCACATACCACATCTGCAAAAGGGGGTAACAGATTCCTCTGAGTAACCTGAGACTGGCAGGGTGAAACTATGCTGGCTCAGAAAAGCCAAGGCATGTTTAAAAATCATTTCTAAGGAAGAAAAAAGAAGACCACTTTGTGTTCACAGAGCTAAAGCAATCACTTTCAAGTCTGACGTGATTCCTGTTAGTGTTATTGTTGCTTCCTAGAATTTAGGCTTGAATTTGGCAGAAGCCGAGAAGCCAAGGCATACACAGAACCATTTGTGAGAATCAGTGTGTCTGTGTGCATGGGCCAATTCTTTTCTGAATAAACACCAGTCCCTGGGCTGCTGGGTAAAGTATTGATATAAGATGGCAGTCAGACATGTGTAGGCTCATACTCATGAGGCAAGACTATTTAGGGATACAAGTTACCTTTTCTTCCTACAAATAAACACAACCAGATAATGAACCACACCACTAAGTGCCATTAAAATTATACGTGTTACATTCCATACTGTTTCTTGTTTGTCTCCCTAAAGTAGCATCATTGCCTGGGAGGGAGTATCAAGACATTAATCAAAAATAGATGAGCAGTACAAGAAATGAAAGACAAGCAGACGAGTATAAATATCTTCCTGCATATACAGAATACAGAAGCTGTCTGAAAACCTTGTGATTAGAGTCAATACACTTGATCCAGCCACACAGACGCTGTTCACAGCTGTCATTCCTATACTAAACATCTCATTTGATACCCTGTGATTCTGCAGCCCTTCATCAGGTGAATGATGTGAAGTCGTTGTTCATGAGATAGATCAGACAGTAGAGAAAACCTCCAGTAGAGAAACCTCTGCTTGTTTCTGACTTGGAAGAATAAATCTTTCCTTTTGGAATCCACAGAAATACAGATGCAAAAGCAGGACGTGGATAAATGAGAGAAGATAAGGTATTGCTCCTGCAAGCAGAACACCGTGGCTTCAAAATGGGTGAGTACTTCCAAACTTTCTAAATATTTCATTGCCCTCCAAAGAGATCATAGATCTTCCCCTCTCTCCTTCCCGGATACTCTCCAGCATTCTAAGCCATAATAGAAACAAGCAGAAAGCAGAAGTTCATTTTGAAAAAAGAGATGAAACAAATAAAGGGAAAAAAAACCCTAAGCCTGAGGATGCCCTGAATTGCATAGTCAACCTCCTGGACACTGCTACAGAATTTTGCATATCTTCATGAAGATGTGGCTGATTCTGGTTGATCATTAGCAGGACTTGAGACAACTGTATAAACAGCAGATTTTTACACCTACAGATCTTCATACATTTCGTTCAGTAAGGTTTTTAATTTGACTGGCAGCTAGCCTATCTGGGCAGCTAGCCTATCTGGGCAGCTGATAAGAGAAGAGAAGAGAAGAATCACCCTCCAGTCCTTGCATCGCCACTGCCTTTCCTCCGGTTCTCATCACAGAAGTGTACTAAGAATTAAAGAGCTCTCAATACATTGGTAGCCAAATATTTACCCTCAGTGAGGTAGGTTATATTTGCCTATTGTACCCATTGCCATGCTGGCATGTGTTCAAGTCTGTCTGATTCCTTGGAGTGCTATTGAATTGTTTAAAACCCCCTTTATTTATAATAAACTGTTTGCCAGTGTGTGCACATTCAGTGTTGTCCAGGGTGTAGTAGCTCCTGAGCTCACATGCCTGGCGTTTGGCGTTGTCTCACTTCACAAACAGAGCGCTGGGGACTGTCCTGGGATGTGGCCAACTTACCTTAGTCTCTTGCAGGGTTATTAAGAGTATTTTGAAATTCTCTCAGGCGTTCGTGGAGAGAAAACATAATTAAACAATGTTCAGAGGAAACATTCTTCAAGGAAATACGACTTCGTCTTAATCAGCTTGCTTTTTTGAGAGCATACTTATTTTGACAACATTTTGAATGGAGACAAATTAAAATATTATTTACAGTAAATTATTTTTAAATTATTGTTTTCCATAAAGTGAAAACATATAAGTGGTTCCTTGTTTTGTTTAATCTTGTTTTGAACTTTATATAGCATTCATATATTTAACATTTCTCCTACTAAATTGAATATTTTAATGTCATTATAACTTTTGGGCTTTCTGATGTGAGAATGATTTGACACTTATGGAACACTTCCTTCATGCCAAATATATTTTCTTGGAATTTTCAGACCCTGAAAACTTCACCACCTTCACTTTTTTCCCAAGTGTTGGAATATCCCATAGAATGAAAATTCTGTTTACTGACCAGCTCTTCTAAAATTTCTTTCGCTATCAAAAAGAAGGGGGGAGGATGTCACAAATACACAACCGTAAATTTGTCAGGATGCATTTCTTATTGTTGGCTCATATGTTGCCCTCTTTTGGTAGCTTTTGTATTGTACTACACATAAAATATTTAACAACTGCTGTAGCAACTCAATATCCAAAGGAGACTGAGTGCTGAATGTTAGAACTAAGTAAATGTATGAGGAGAGCAATAGGTTGTGAGTTAGGCACATAAATAGCTTAAAGAGACATCCTGTTAGGAGGGGGAAAGCACTAGGGAATGAATGAAGCAGTACAGTATAAAACTGGATTGTAAAGGTTAATGAGGAAGAAGAAAAAGGAGAAGGATCTGTAGATAGTCACTCATGTGAATAATTTAACCCTATATCCTGGCTTCAATCCTATGATGAGAGATCCGACTTTCAAAAATTTGTTCAATCAAGATTTGTAAAGGAAAACTCCACCCTAATCATCACTCATTTAGTCTTTCCCTGTTACTTATTTCATAATGTATGCAAGGGTTTTATTAAATTCTTGTGAGTATTGACTAGTGAAGCCCAGAAAAGTGCCTGCTAATTTTCCAAGACTAAATTCCTACCAAAATCAACGCTTTCTTCACTAATTTATTTCTGTATTATAAAATTAAATATGCAGTGATTTGCTAATACTAGCTATAAAATCATGTATTACTTACTATATTGTAAGTCCAGAATCATTATTTAAGCAAAACACTGAAGTGTTAATTTTTCCAGAAGAGAGGTTTTTTCCTACTATTTCTGAGTAAAATTTCAAAAAAAAACATCTCAGTCTGTGCCAATGATTAAGAGTCCAAGGAGATGGATATTCACCTCCTCTTGACTTTCCAAAAGAAGTGAATGCTAACTCCCCCAAAATACCATTGTTAGAGAACAAACTGCTCTCCACTTCAGATAATTCTCAGTTATAAGCACAGTAAAAGGTAACACAGAAAAGATATTCCCACCGTATCTGTGATCCCAGTTCAGCATTCCACAGCCCTGTTCTTTAAAGATTAATTTTCCTTGGTTTGAAAATCAGCATCAGGAATTCAGCCCGACAGGAACTTTTTAATGAACAATCACAGAGACCATTTCAGAGCTCAGAAGGGAACCGTTCTTCCCACCTTGAATTGTGAAGCTTCCGTGGCAACTATGTATGATCAGGAATTCTTGGGACAGGGAAGAGCTCCTAGCCTTTCAATGTAAAGACATACATTCTCCAATGCTTTATTCAAACCTATCCTAAAACCCCAGAAATATGAGCTCCTCGTGAGAGACCATCTGACAGCCTTCCAATTTTCACCTTAAAAAAAAATACACCCAAAAGGCGTGATTTCACTGCCATCCTCTCTCTGTTATATAATGTTGGCTGGTTTAAGACTTTGCAGACCTTTGTTCCATGCCTAAGAATGCAGCAGCCCAGTCTTAAGGAAATAAATGACTGCCTGCTGATCTTGGTGCAGCCAACACTCACCTTTCGGTGGCCAAGGGCTCACAGACTTTGGTCACGTTTCCTCGCACGTTTCCTCTAACCAAGCCCCTCCTGCTCCAGGCTAATGAAGTGCTTTAACACGTGCACTCTTTAACCTGATACGTAGTTCCTTTGTTAAAGCCACCTAGCAGGGCTATAAAGGGAGTTGTAAATCTGCAGCACAGCTCATACACTTTAGGTTAAGTTTATGCTTAATGAGATGTTTGGTTTGAGCCTGAGTCTTTCCCCCAAGAGTTTTTTCCAGCCTTTGAATTGTTGTGGGATTTCTTCCAACTCCTTCCAGTCAGTCGGTGGCTGGCAATATTGAACACAGAGTTGAATGTAATGGCACAGAGTTTTACACGGGGACTCTTAGCTCCCTGCTTCATAGCACATGTCTGTATGTGCACAGCTTTTATAACTGTGCAAATTCATATCTCTCTCCCATCTGGTCTCCTCTCCACTATACCTTGAAACTCTATCAGCAATACTGATGGCCAGGACATATACATTCCAATAAATCCTTTGTTTTCCTTTTTTTTTTCCTCTCTTTTTTTTTGTCTTTTTTTTTTTTCTTTTGGGTTNCTTGTGGATTGTTTGGGCAATTTTGTAATTTTGTGCTCAGCTTTCTAATATCTCCAGGTCATTTGATATCATGTATCTGCTGTCTCCTGTTTGCATTCCTTCCTGGTTTAGTATCATCAGCACATTTCACTATTTTGCTGTTTACCTCTACTTTGAGATTACCATGGAGATATTAAATAGAACAATGTCTGTCAAAAGTCCCTGACATGACCCACAAGACATTTCTAAAAGCTGCAACAATTGATCATTGCTCTTTGTTTACATTCTTTCTCCCATTTTAGTCTACACAGCAGTGTTCCCAGCCAAAACAATTGAAGTTCTTTCTCTCAACATGAATACCTGAAACAGTGTCAAATGACATATTCAGTGCTTCGTACAGGCACTCACACCCTGCTGTGTATATCTCAGTTCACTCACTAAGCATACTGCCTTGCTTGCTGAGTGCCAGCTTGGGGCATCCTGATCATTGCCTACAGTCTTGGTCCCCAAATATGTATTATACAGAATTGATAATATTGCATGAAAGGCACATTTAATATGTGTTACCTTTTACAAGACCATACCACTTGCTGTTCCTGATACTAATTGCCTCAGTGTTTCCTTGGGATTCGTTGGATGACTTAGTTGTATGAAATAAACAGAACTTGGCCTAAAATATTAAAGACATTGTCCTTAATTTATGACCTTTGAGGTCAGAAAGGACCATTAACTATCCTGTCTAGCCTCTTTTGTGTCACAGTCATTACCCCACATACGGAGCCCCAAAATTTCTGCTTGGCTGACACGTGTTTTCCAGAAAGGGATTCAATTTTGATATGTACACAATCGCTTTCCTGGGCAGTTTGTTTCAGCAGTTCATCACACTTACTGCTACAATTCCAAGCCTCAATGCTTGCTTAAATTTACTTGGCTTACATTTCCACCCACTGATTCTTGTAATACATTCATCTGATGCAAGACACTTTTTTTCTTGTTGTGAAGGTAATTATATGCTGTAATCCAGTCATCTCATTTTGGTAAGGGAAACAAAACGTACTTTCCAATCTCCAAGTGGTTCTTATGCCTTTTCTCCTACCCTTTTTCAGATTTCTAGCATCCACTATGCTGCAACACACCTTAGCCATACAGCCAATTCATATGTCCCTGCTAATTTGTTCAAAGAGGATGTTATTCCTCTTCCACACCATCAGATTTAGTCCTGTGTCCAATTGCTTCCCCACAATGATATCACAGACTTTTCAAGCACCACCCTCGGGATATGATTTCTATTGCATCAATACAGACACCATTAGTGCATGATTTTAAATGCATCTTTTCTGCAGAGGTCCTGCTCCCTGAATTTGGACTGCTCCATCTTCACAATTTATTTATCATTCCACCAATTTTAATTTTCTCCCCTAATTTACTAAGCATTGTTTTACTAGGGATGTACTTGTCTCTCAGCGATTAAGGACAGTTCTGTGGCCTGCCAAGCGTAACACCTATTTCTGCAAACTGACTCCACAGCTTTCGCTCGGAGCTGACAGCTGCTTTTTGACACCTATCAGTTAGTCAGTTCTTAATCCACTCAGCAGTCACTCAATACATATTGTACAGCACTCATTTTTATTAAGCTTAAACAGAGAAGGCAAACAAGTGTATTTGAATGCTGTAAAAGTGGACTTAGAACTTAAATCCTGGAAAGTGTTAAAAAGCCTAATCCCCACTGGTGCCTAAACACTTATAAGCATGCAGACTTACGTGACTCATTGTAGGTCCACAGTTATGAAATCTCATGCTTTGTATATTTTTCTGTTGATATTAATTTCTCTTATCTGTGAAAGACAAAACTTATAGTGTTGGATGGACCACACATTGTCTTTTGCAGTCACACATACAGGGCTTTGCTTTTGTTTCTCTGCATCTCCACAGGTAACTATTATTTTTCAAAAATAATTGGCAATGTCAGTATGAATCTGTTAGATAATGCTTGTCATATTATTGAGTGCAGATTATGCAGCTTTAGTGACTTTCATCCATATATTCTAAGTATTCCCTCAGCCGTTTCTATCAATAGGATTTATTTATTTGTGTCACAGTGTTTCTTTCTTGTTAATTGCTCCAAGTTATTTTATGTAATTAAAGACAGATGGTAAAGCAAAGTTCAGTATCTCATCCATTTGTTAATCGATGGCTTATGCAGCTCTATAAATGTAGCAGGGATGTTATGATTTTGTGTGCTGTGCTTTAAATTAAATACTGGGACCAATTCCGAGTTACGCTGAGGCCAATGACAAAAGCTGCCATTGACCAGGATCTCGCAGTGGGAGACCATGGATGAGGAAAGCTGTGAGCCAGCTCAGTGTGGTGTTTACACTTTATAGAGGCACACAGCTCACTCGCTCCTACACCCAGGCCTCACCATGGACCTTTGCATCAACAGCTTCCACAACATGTCAGGGGCAAATGAGCAGCCAGGTCAGGGCGTTGATGAAGAGGTTTATGGAAACCCGTCACTGGTTTCAGCATTCTTTGGGTTTATTCTATTTTGGGGGAATTTTTTTTTTTCCATATGCAAGGGAGAAAAACATCTGTTTTCATTAAGGACATCTTGTTCTTCAGATTAGAGGAAATAACCAGAAAAGGAATAACAAACAAAAGTCTCCAGAGGGGAAAGAAGCCCGCCACGTGCTCCCTTGGGCAGCCATCTTGAATTGATCCAGAGCACTGACAGCCTGGGAGCAGTCCAGCCAGATCCCAGATCCCAGCGCGGATTCCTCGCTGCCACACAGTCCACGCACCACTTGCTTCACACCCAACCTGTTCTTGGGCTTATTTTACCCCAGCTATCTTTTCTCTCCAGATGAATCTGGAGAGTGTTCTCCTCACCCTGCTGGCTGTAGCATACTGTGTTATTTTGATGCCCTTATCCTTGCTCTTTCCTAAAGACAGGATTCATGGCATTCTTGCTGGTTTGCCTGTCTGTACCCTGTGCTCCCACCCTGGGCGAGTACCCTCTGCACAGGAGCTAGCAGCAGCAACGGATTTCTAACCAACTTAGTCCAACAAGCAATTTGGCTTTATCTGTTTTGACTCAGTACTAGACTGCTCCTATTGTTTCTCACATTCTTGCATTTCCACCACAGTATGTGACTGACAGAAAAGCAATTCCTCAATTAGACTACAAGGGGTGTGCTGGGAATCGCAAGTCAGCCTAAGGATTTATGTGTTAGACCAAATTATCGTAACTGACACAACACTTCCAGCAAATGAGTTTGGAAATACCAGAATCTCGTCCATCCCCGCACCACCACCACCACCCCCCACTCCCCGCCACCTCCATCCCCCCTTCCTTCCTTGGGAAAGCCAAATTAGAGAGAATAAGGATTTCTCATCTCTACCATGAGTCATGCTCACATTGAGCACATGACTGGTGAGGTCAGCGACAAGGGTTACTGGGCTTCAACTACAGAAAAAATGGATTTTTCTGAAAGGTATCACAGTCAGAGCAACATGAAAGAAGTAGAGAAATGCAGAAGCCATCAAGGCCCCTAAACCAGAGGTGAAGGGGATGCGCAGATGGACCCATTCTTCTCAGAAGAATGAGCAGAGACAGGGATGCTTTGCCTTTTTATTCATATAATCTTTTGGCCCTTAATATAAGCTTTTATTTCCCCACCATGAATGTTCACCAAAACAACAAATTCACCTATTTTACTCAGCCTAGGATGGGATTTTTTAAGACGTTAGCGCCACTTATTCTCCAGAACAAGCAGTGAGGCATATTTGAAAATAACTGAGTAATTTCTGCCAAGCAGGTGTCATGCATAAATCCTATTTGAAATTCAGATGTTGAACTTTAAGCACATGCTTAAGTCCTGATAAAGACAATGCAATTTAAACAAAGAGTAATTCAGCATGTGCTTGGTTGAGTGCTTTAATCAGGTCACAACTGATGAAGGATTACCCACAGTAGCGGTCCAGGCATGGATTGTAGGATGGCACTTAGACTGCTGAATCTGCTATAGAAAGTGCTTTTTTCCTTTTACTCATTTTACTTTTTCTTTTTTTGTGTGTGTTCCTGTAAAACAGGTTTCACCCTTCAGGAAACCATCTGTATTTGACATCTATTTGGCACATTTTAACCTATTGTAAAAAAATGACAGTTGAAAATTCCAAACCACTTTAACTACAGAGAAAAGAGTCTTCTAACATTTATGCTGAAACAGAACTTTAAGTTTTAAAGGTTGATAGTTCTTTTTTTTCTGTCTTTATTTTATTGTTAAATGCTAAAGCATCAAGCAAACACACTTTACAGTCTATTGCATCGGGCTCTTTTTCAGTAGGTTGGCTCCTGCCAACAGCAGGTTCAGAACTGCCAGTTCTAATTAAAAACTTTATTTTAAAGATACATTTCACAGTTTATTCATGGCATCCTGAGAAATTTAAATTGCTGGATTGAGCAAATGGATACAGTTTCTTTTCTATTGATTTCCAAGTAATGGATCTAATTAATTGTTTCAGCAATTCATGATTGGTGTACTATGGCTGTTGAAATCAATTTCTTCTTTTAGACAAGTCACCTTGAGTGGACTCCCCAAGATGTGCCTATTTCTTTGAACAGGGTTTAGCTACATTTTTTTTCCATTTGTAATTTTGTATTGCATCAGTCTAAAAATGGCCAAAGATCATTCTCACCTCAAGAATTTCAGTGACAAATCCTTTTAGTAGTCTCAGTTGTAATGGAAGACAATTGCCATCATAAACTCTGTATAAGTGGCATTGTGAAATCTGTGATTTATAAGCATATTGCATAGTAGAAAATATTTTGATAACCCATGCTTTTCCCTGCTGTGTCCAGCTCTCTGGCTGCAGAAAAATACATAAGTGAAACAGATTTCTGCCTTCTAGATTTAGTGGGAAAATAGCGCCTTCAAGAGCTGAGCACCAGATTCAGAAATGCCACACCTATGGGTGGCTAAATCTTACTTTAGCTTATTTCTCTGCCACCTAAGGGACACATTGAATTGAGTTACAAAGGAGAAAAATGTAGCTTAGGCTTCTGACTCATCATGGTTTTACAATTATTAATCAAATGCACAGTATATATTCTACTTCTATGACTACCACTTGTTATCTTGTATCCTTTTTAATCTTTTCAAATTAAATATATAAATGGTGTGTTCTAATAAGTGATGAAATAATATATCATACCTTTATTTTATAACTTGTTGATCATTAGCCACTGTAGAGCATATTACCAGCAGCAAATCCTCTACATGACTTGTACACTGACAGTATCACATCAGGAAAAATCATTGCAATTCACTAGAGCCCTATCTGCATTCTCACGATGATATAAATACATCTCAGTCACTTAGTGAAGTCAGAGGTTTGCATTTACCGACAGGTTTTTAAGCATAACATAGGCTAGAGATTCCTTAAGGGTTTCAGACTGCAGGCAGCATCTTCCTAAGTTTTGTCATTGAGATTCACCCCTGCTTTCTGATCACACAGAAGAAGCCTTCCGGTTTTGGTGGCTGAATAACAGCCCTGAGGCAAGTACAACTGTTAACATTTGAGAGTGCTTGCTAGGAAATATTTAATGCGTTTTTAGCTACTTTTAACACCATTAAGCTGTCGGGAAGAAAAAAAAAAACCAAAACACAAACAAACAGAAAAGCAGTCGATCCTATCTGATGAGCCAGCTCTTCCACAGACATCCAGCAGACACTCCGCGGGTCTTTGGTGGTCTACAGACCACAGCTTGAAATCCACTGCAATGCTTGAAATCTCACTCTTAGAGCAGCTGAAAGCTCTTCACACCTGTATTTTTCTTTTTACAGTAAGAGCTGGATCTGGCTTCAAATGCATGATAAAGAAAGATATATAATTTTGACTAAGAGACATTTAACTAAACCACCAATATATTCTCTTAATTCAAAGCAGGAATAGGGGGAACATCTCCAAATCCAAAGAATGTATTATATCATCAACTTCTTGTTTTTAAGTGGTTCCAAATCATCAAAAAGATTGTGTAAGAGCAGCTGATTCCCAATATAGATATCCTTTTCTTGGGCACCAAGTCATGCCAAGGCCCCGGCTGAAATTTTACAAGCGTCTCAGATTGTACTTTAAATAATAGTTATTAGTCATAAGGATTGGCTACCTTTCTTTTCTTTGAAAAGAAGCTATAAATGTATCATCATTTATTCATTTCTGAAATCATCACATTGTTCTCCAAAAGAGTTGGGTTAAATTTACAAAATTTAGAAGCATATGTTTTGGGACATGTGTTTAGGATGCCCTTACTCCTAAACTCAAATTTAAAAGAATGTGTCACATCCCAGTTGTGAATTCTATGAAGAGTATGTTCAGTCAGAAGTAAGCACTTTTATGCAAATTCCTGAAGGTGGGATTTCCTCCTCATTTAGGTAAAACAATTTTTATCTTGAATAAAAATAATCCAATGATTGCTTTTATTCTTACATTGGTGTACCAATTCCAAGGTCCAGTCATTAACTAGGATTCGAAGTTAATAAGTGCTGTATGAACAGGGTGGAAGGAAATTTACCCTGCCCCAAAGGGTTTGTAATGTAAGCTCCTAATTTAAAATTCATTAATTTTACACATCACCTTACATAACAATCACAATGCCATAAAGGAGTGAACACATGCTTGTAATTAAAGCCATGGCAGTCTCATCCCATTGTATGAAAAATAGCTCTATCATAATGGTCCTGAGTTCGTGCCAGAATAGCAGCTAATCATGGGAGAAAGATGATCTAACACTTACAGAACATGAAAATAGAAATGAAACATTCTGGTTCCAGCCTATTTTCTCTAGACTTGCTGGGTGATCTTGTGCGTGCTACTTAAGCTTTCCGCCCCTCAGTTTACCCATGTGCAGAACAGCAATAACAGTATTTATCTGACTCAGAAATGTTTTGTAAGAATAAATTCATAAATCATTAAGTCTCTTACGCACTCTCAACACGCTTTCTACACGGCACCCGTTATAGGCACTCTCGAGAAGCACACATGAACTACTGATTTTAGCCCCATAATGCTTCTAAAAAGTTGAGTTCAGGGAATGTGTAGCAGGAGCAAACAGATCTATCATGGTCAAATCCTTTCTATTCCTGTGCTGTTTGCATTTCACTTCTAACATGTAATAAGCATAAAGTTAATCAAATTCATTCAGTCATTTCTTGGTTTATAGCAGTTTAGCAAATATATGTTCAGAAACTCAGACTAAGATTTTCTACGTAAAACTTGTGGAGCAACTCTGGTTCTTAATCTGTATACTGTTTTCATAAGAAACGTCAAATCCTTTGGAAATGAAAAAGATCACAATAATGCCTTACAAGGAGAGAAATTCTAGTAAATGCTGCTTTGGATAACTTTTCATCTTAAAAGAATGCAGGAATATTGCTCAGTAGTCACAGCATCACTGTGTGCTTGTACCTAGCAGGAAATGCCAATACTAGATCATCAAGGTCAGTAGTCCCATTCATTAACAAAAACCATTCATGATATGAGAATGAATGAAGTGTCTTGAAAGTCAGCAGTCTCTGATTCTCTGTGCAAGTTTCACAGTTCAGGACAGAGCCAGTCTATCAGTGGCATACTTTCAGCATGTGATCGTCTGTAAAGTCACGTCCCAATAGAGATAATGAGGTCCCATTCATTTTTTGCCAAAGAAGTGCAGCAATTTAAGCCTGACTCTCTTCTGCTGGAAAACTTAAGTGTTTGAAATGTGGACATGATCCTACCTTCACTGAAGTCAATGACAAGAACCACCTGATTTCAATGGAGCAGCAGCAGACTTTTTGTAATGCAGAGATCACATTAAATTCATTTATCCTTCTCTCACAGAGTGAAAAGCAGGTCATGGGTCTGATGTTTGCAGCAATAATGAGGAGGCTTTAGAAACTAAATGGGATGTAGCTGATTATTTTAGCACAAATTGAACTGAAGTACTAATGACTTACCAAGCATTTTTCTTATCTGTTGCACAACCAGCACATGATGATGTCCAGAAATAGTGTAACATCATACTTAGTTCAGTAAAAGGCTCAAGGGCTGATACTCTGTTCACTCTCACTGACATAAATCAGGAGGCAACCTCACTAAAGTATTTGAATTACATAAGACTAAAATTAGTGAGAGTTAGACCTGAAAAGGACCTCTCCAAGTAGTGAAAGGGAAGGTGTCACCTGCCTCCAGCACTGTCCATCTGAGTCAAGGACCACCCCAGCCTGCTGTGCTTGTGGAGGGCCTGGCCCCAGCAGGGACCTCAGCAGTCCTTCTGTCACAGTCTGTGGTAGCTTTGCTCAGGACAAAAAAGAGGTTTGAGACCAGAGATAAACTGAGCAGATGGAGCCACCCTGAAGGAAGCCACAGGGAAGATCAAGTACTTGACTTTTACTGTGGCACCAACTCACCTTGGTCAGACCCAGGCCAAGGTATGGGGCTGCTCTGAGGCAGTTTGTCTGGCCAAAGGGCTGACACACGGATTGCCGTGAATATCCTGGATATATGGTCTTCTTTTGACACTTGTCCTATGTCCCTGATAAACACAGCTGCCCCCAGCAGAGAGGCCTTGTCTGCTTCTGACATTGGCTCCTATTTCTTTGTGTTCAGTGCAGGGTATTCAGACAATTCCTTCTCCAATGTTTTAACACCATTTACTCACATACATTATTCAAGCCTTGGTGAAAATGCAAATTTCTTGCTCCAGTATTCAGCTCCACTCCTTCTTAGCCATGTCACATTGCCCACTACAACAGCGATGTGCTCTGTGCACTGCCCTGCCGTGGCCCCCTTCTTGCTCACCAAGATCCCACCCCCCATTGCAGGGCACAACCACGAGTCCCCAGCTTGTCCAGAGGGGATCACAATCCCTCATAACATCCTGCTGGGAGCAGCAGCAGGACACACAGTAAGGCTATAGGTGACCATACAAGATCCCTTCAGGGACACCATCTGGCAGTAAGTCAGGGAGCATTGTTCTAACACCAAGAACCAAAAACTGACCTTTGAGCAAGACCCTGAGTCTGACAGAGCCATGCTCTGGCCTATTGAACAGTTGTTTCTACATTCTGAGCTCAGAGAGGCACTGAAAGTATCACCATATATCCCCCTTACATCTTTTTAAACAAATCCAGTATCATGTTCTAGCAAGACAGCCACAGTACTTCAACACAGTAGCATGTTCCTCAGGAGATCCTTAACTCATTCTTCCCCTTATGCACAGCAAACACTTACACTTCTATAGCTGTGGGCACCCTCTTTTATGTACAAAAAGCTAAAACTAGGATTAATAGTTCCTGTGCAGAAATTTAGCATTCATTATAATGAACAACTCTGGCTTATAAAGTTAAGGGGTCTTTTACTTCATGAATAAACTGTTCACCAGCATTATATCTTTAAGCAGTACATTAGCTATTTTATAATTATCTGCAAGTCAGCATCCTAGATGGCTCAGAAAAATTAGCTAAATTGAAGACTTAAACTAAATCAATGCTCTGCAGAACTGTAGCCTTATTTTTGAATGCCAAGCCACACTAGAGAAAAGTTTGTTAGAAAGCAAAGAGAATGTTATTTTTCAACTAGAACATGTGTGTGCGTACAAAGGAAAACATTATTCACAGCTAAACTTACCCATGAAGTACAAATACAGAAGTTTATGAATGCTGAAAATCTTGTGTAAGACTTTAGATTAGGAACAAAAAACTTTACATTTTTCTATAATACCTCACACCTGAGCAGTTTTAATTACATTACAACAATTAAATATCTGATATCATCACTGTGAGATAGGTCTTCATTTACAGATGGGTAAACTGAGACTGAAAGTGGTTCTTTGTGCCAATTTGTGCCTTACCCAATCAATCAAAGAACAAAACAGCACAGAACTTATGATGTCCTGGCTTCCACTTCACTGGTCAAACTTTTACCAGATCACATCTCATGCCAATAGGACCTCATGCTAACAACCTCATTGTATTTGAGAGTGGGACCCAGAGTTTTCAACTCCATTATTGCAGTAACACTTCATCACTTGTATTCCTGTCTATTAGTTTAGCATATACAACTATTTTTACAGCCAAACAAAATAAGTTTAGGAATTCACATATTTTTATTTTAATTATTAATTATATTGTTTTCCAAGAACCTCATTTAAAATACCATTGAAAGTCTTTTTCTCATTTGTCAAAAGCCCCAGTAAATTTATTCCCCTTTTATGTGGTACTGAATTATTTACTCTTCATTTTCTACATAGAACAAGCCCTGACTTGTTACTAGATGGCAGACATGACATGTTCAAATCCCAGAAACCTGCTTATTTGACTTCATAGGTCTTTTGAGGGTTTGGCTTTTTTCCTGATCTTGCACATGTGAGCTCCATCTTTCTGCGAATGCATCAGCCAGCCTGCCTGAGCTAGTCACAGACGGGATTAGTAAAATCAGGCATCTGTAGATGTTAGGCTACCAAAAATGAATACCAGTGCTACATTTTAGGGACTTTCATTTGGTGAAGGACTGTGGCACTTGGCAAGACAGAGGGAGCTGGGATACTCCCGCACAATAACTTATCTGCATGAAAAGGAATGGCAGGGTTTATAGGAGTTAGCAGGGTTTATAGGAGTTAGCAGGGTTTTTAGGAGTTAGCAGCAGCATGGCTAACGAGGACAGAGCAGCCTGACCCGTGGAAGCATTGAGCAACCACAACTCCCATTTACTTCAGCACTTTTGTAGATCAGATCCACAAGGTTATTTGCTTTTTGGAATAAGCCAGTTGTGGTCTACATCAGCTTTTCCCTTGGCAGTAGTGGCCCACGCCATTCCTTGTTGGCCTTGGCCTGCCATGACCAGCATGGCTTCTATCACAGACCATGTGACACAGTTATTTTTAGCATATCAAATTTGCAGAGAGACTAAATGCCCAGTTTTTGCAAAGTGATTGAAACGCCTGTTTCCCCTCACTCAAAGCATTTCTCTCTCCAGGTCCAGTAAACTGCTGCTTTTGACAAACTACCACTCACATCTTGCTACGGAGTAGACTGTGCTTGGAAGGAAAGATAATATGTGTTAGAGAATTTGCTTATTTTATCACTTCGTTTATCTTTTCAGTATTATTGTTCTGTCAAGAAATCAAAAGATGAAGAACTACATCACAATTACTCTTTGTTTTGACTCACACAAACTAAAATAGATGGGTCAATAATGGCTGTCATGAGCTGCACCCATTACCACTGCTGTCCTTTGGAAAGAGCCTTTGTTCATTTTTCCTCACTTCTAGCTCACCAGCAAGGGCCAATAAAAAGTGAATCTTCTTCGAGGTGATCTTCTGCATTGTTTTCTCTTCTGCGTTAGGAAAGAAAAGAAACTAAGCAACATAATACAGAATTCTGACTTACAGAATTCTAAGATTTTTTTTTTCCACAGACTTTACTACCTCCCCACGTCATTGCCATTGATGTATCTGTTTCACTCTGTGAGAAGCTCATCTTCTACTAGACTGAATTGATGAGATATCATGTACTGCATGATTCATACATTCTCCCAAAGAGCTCACTTGCAGGGTTTTGATAAGGTGAGAAAACAACCTGGCTAAGACAGCTGTACCTGGATAGATTTTTTTTTTTAATTTACTCTTCTGAAAAATTTCCTGGAACTAATTACAATGAGTTTAAATGTTTCTACAGCAAATGAGACACAAAGGGATCTACCTGACCAAATTCAATTGCATTACAACTTGGTTACCCACCTGGGTACAGGTCCCTTCTTGGTTTGATTTAGCATATAGGCATGGGACTATCACACAACTATTTTATTACAGAGCTCTTCTGCCTCTTTCCATCCCTCTTTCTCCATTTTGTGCCAATCAGTACTCCATGCCCACTGTCAAATGCTCCCCTGCTCCCCTCTAAAAATGTAGCCCTTAAAATATCCTGACCATCTCTACAGACCTGTACAGCAACAAGGAAAATTTGGCTCTCAGAGGACTATTTGTCACACACACTGAGCGTAGCTCAGAGTCTCATTAGATCCACACATGGAGCTTCAAGAGTATTTGGGATGGGCTGTGAACTTACCTCAACCAAAGGTAACTCCCATTCACTGGCAGATGGAGGAGGTGGTGCCAGTAACATCACTGGGTTCAGAAATACAACGCAGCTTGTCATAACATGTTGCTCTGGCAACATCTGTTAACAGCCCACAGAGCTATGTAGCACTTAAGCCAGATATAGCCATAATGTAGTTTTCCGCACTGAGCTGAAGCTATTTGTACCTTTCCCAGACATCAACATGTATTATTTGTTCCTGGCCTCAGAAAACCCCACCATTTCTTTCAGAGATTATTTGCATTTCTCTGGCATTAGGGTACAATACCATGCCAGGCACATCTCAGTAAGAGCCTTTTTGGAGATGTCAAGCTCAGAATTACACCAAATTCCTTCAGATACTCCTGATGACATTCAGCCAGCAGCAGAGATTGGTCCAGACATCATTGTTTCTCAATCAGTTGAGCTAATGTCATACAGGAACTCCTCGCAGCTTCACTATCACTCCAAAACCTTAAAAACATAGCATCTAGTTTCATATTCAACAACGGGGAAGCTGGTGTGGCACCACCAGGAAAGACTACAGAAAAACATTTTTGGCTTTTGAGTTCATAATTACAACCATTTTGGTGTCTTACAGCTGCTGATGAATTTGCACAGGTCAACCTAGTCTCCTACAAGCAGTGAGGTCATATCAACATGAATATTTTACCACAAATATAATCTATAAAGAGAGGTAGGTGATAGGGAAGGAGACAAGGACTCCTGCTTTCTTGTGCACCATCAGCATTCTCTCATAAGTCACGATTTTTTTATACTTTTAGAATTTTGCATGTTCAATGCACAAAACAAGTGACAATTTCCAGAGTGAAAATTACTCGAGAATATTTCTTTTGTAATAAGGGAGCCCTTCTGGGTGTCTCCAGAAACAAAAGTCAAAAGAGGTTAATGCATGCCACAGCCATGCCATGCCCTTCCTCTGGCTCTAGTAAGCCTGGTGGGTTTTTCCACTGAAATAACAAGGGATTTTCCTATCAGAAGGCAGTTGGTATCAGCAGATCTCCCAATTTATCTACATGTTGCATCTCTTCCAATTTAAATGCTACATCAGTGGTTATTAAGCCTGCATTGCAAAGAAATAAAACTAAGTAAAACATTCTGTAGGGTGCTCTGGATTCCATTAAAGAATTGAATTTCTCACTATATTACACTTTTTCCATATGGCTGAAACATGGAGCTGAATGCAGTCGTGTACTGCTAGTGGTATAATCCCAGATGGTGACAAATGACCTCATTTCAACAGCAACGTATAGATCTTTATGACACCAGTGCTCAGCCATGCTCTTGGGATATTCTCTCCAAACAATGAATGACTGGCAGATAGCATAATGTTTAACTTCTGCCTTCACTTTTGTACATACTTTTTGGCTAACGCTGCAGAGCTACTCCTTCATTAAGTACTCAGCCTTGTAACAGCGTTCAGATGACACGAGATATTCCCTCAGCTGCCAGCTGAGGATCTCCTTTGGCCCACGAAGGTGCAGGCAGTGTGTCACTATCTGTGTGTAAAGATATGTTCTGGCAGGGTAGAAGTGAGCTGATAACGTCTTACCCCTGCTTGGGCCCTTCAGCTGCCTCCTGGGGAAGTGTGAAAGGCTGCCAAGCTCAAGATGTGCTGCATCCTGCAATTTGGCTTTCCAGAGAAGAACAACCCCTCCCCCCAAACTCACCCACGCAGTTCTTTACCCCAAGAAGAGGTCATCACACAAAAAGTAGATAGGAGAGAAAAAGACTGCACACTGGACTGTAACTGCAAAAGAGAAAACTCCAGAGTCCTCTTGAGATGTTGTGTAAATGGAAAGCAATCTGGGCTGTCTCCATTTTTTACAGAAAGACCTCTGTGCTTTTGTGGACTTCATGGCCTGCCAGATGGAGACAGCTCCAAGTAACACTGAGCTCTTATTGCTGCAGAAAACCAAGGAGAACTATAACCCCAAGTACTGCAGGTGTAGGAGGGAATACTTGCTCAGATGATGATTCATGTCAGCATCTGAATAAATAAGGTCAGACAGCCAGAGATTATTCCAGTGAAGGGGAGTTGATTTGTTTGGGGGGCAGAAAGGAGGGGCTGTTTGTTTGTTTCGTATCATTATACTGAAACCCTGGCCTACACTGAGTTGGTTTTGGTTTTTTTTCCCGAGATTTAGTACTCATTTATTTTAATTAAGACCTCAGTTCAGCAAAACATATAACTGGGTGTAGCCTACCTGAACTGGAATAGCTGTATCAAAAGCAGAAATCCTAAGGTTAGCATACACTTTATTGTCAGCATAATGTAGCCTTTATAAACATATCTACAACCGTTTTAAGGAAGACATCTCCACTACAGACCATTAAAAATAAAAAATTACTTGCCTCAAAGGGGTGAGAAAGGATTAATTAGTTAGTGCTCGTGCAGCACTGTGAAGATACAAATTGTGGGACTGTGTCATTAGTAAGCAAAAGATGCCAACAGGAAGCAGCTTTGTTAAAGGCACGAGGACTAACAATGGTTTTGTTATCTCATTTGTAAATTATTCTTCTGCTATTGAAAGGTGTTGTCCTTTCAGCCAAGGAGACTGAAATCCTTTCTTCACCCAAAAGAGCCTTCATGGGCTGTGCATACTTTCTCACACTCCCTCACTAGTGTTCCTCACTCTTAGCTTATAGATGCTAGACAGTAGCCCATTCTCCATAGTCCTTTGATTGCTTGGCCACTGCCTCAGCTGCCAAGAGGGGTGCCATTTAGACTCATTGTTATGGTAGCTTTTATGATCTAGACATGGTGTCTAGGATCAGAGACTTCCTAGCAATTTTGCATATGCTGCTGCTCTGCCATCAGAAGAGAAGGACTCCTAGTAGCCAAAAATGTGGGCAGAATTCAAAGCAATGACCTACAGATGAAAGGCACCCCATCTGGGCCAGCTAAGCCATCCAGACCCTGAATGCCAACTCTTCACTGAATGAAACCGCATTGTGATGTGATGCTCAGAAGGGGAAAAAAAAGAAAAAAGAAACAGTTTTAAAATATCTGTGGATAGCAGCTGTTTAGAGCTAGGGCTACAAACATTCAGACCTTGCTTACATAATATTTCTATCACGCACCATCCTCCCATCCAACTCTCCACCTGATGCCAAGGTGCTGGAGGGAGGTCTTGTTCTTATTTATGCAACATGAATACAAAATCAGAGAGGGTGGCAGAAACTTTCCACAGAAAATTATGGTGCCTTGGCATGCTGGGGAAAATAGTAGAGCAGGAGCAACTTGTAAATTAGGAGGAAGAGAAGGATTAAAGAAATTGGAATAATGATGTTCAAGTATTTTCTCAAAAAACAGGATGACTGCAGTCCTTTTAACCCAAAACTCAGGGAGAAAAATACAGAGCAAAGCATCTTTTCTCCCTATGTTTGATATATTGCTCACTTAGACAAACAAAATCCTTTTTTAGCCCATTGTCCTCAGCTCCTTTTCCCCATGTTGTCCTCATCTCCTGCCACACATATGACCCCTGCCCTCCTTCCTTGCAAACGGAGGCCAGATGAGGAAGGTGATTTTGTCACCTGGAGTTAACTTATGCCAGTCTCCATTGCTGCTGTGCTGCTGTGTTGGGGTGGAACCTTTTCTGATGTCGGGATGATAGGAGAAAGAACAACGGAGCAGCAGGCTATGTGTGGCGGGTGGCCGAGTCATCCTATCACCACGTATTTGTGTAGTTTCTTTTAGTGCCATCCAATCTTTCCTTCTGTCCCTAAATGGCCTGTGTTGAAAATGTCCCTGCTTACAGTTGCTCAACTGGAATGAGGACAAATTGTTTGCAGTGGCCCCCTTCCAAATGCTTGTGCTGTAACTTTTGTCTTGACTAGTCTCTGGAGATATCTCTAGAGTGAGTTTCCTATGACTTGTTTGCGCTACCCCTAAGTCATGTCAGATTTTCTTCCTCTAGTCTTTCAACTTTGTAGCAGAAATCTTGTTTAAAACAGCCCCATCACAGAAAAAAACAGAGCAGGCAGAGTCTTTACACTGTTATGTCACAAGTTCCCCGGTGAATTAAAAGCAAGGGAGTTGGGTCCCGAGGGCGCCCGAGGTTAAAAAGTGGTTCTAGTGGTCAAGGAGACCCGCAAGCAGAAGAGGGATGGCCACACCAAGCAGCTCTGAGTTAGTAAGTCCTGGTGGTGTTAGGACTGCACTGACCTCCATATTAAGACATCAGTCACTTTTGTAGGTAGAAATGCCTGGCCCCTTGGCCCTCCAGACTGCTTCAGTTCAGCACTGAAGGGGTGGTGAAGGTACTCTTCCCCTTCACATTCACATGTGAATTAGTCTGGGATGACACAGCATCAAATAAAAAGTGGGTTAGCAAAGCCTGAAGAACTAAGCCAAGAAAGGAAGGGTTTATAGTTCCAAAAACCATTGGATGAAGTTTTGCACGTAGACTCATTAATAGATGTTACAGAAGAAAAGGTTCATTCCTCCCCTGTTAGATGCATGACCTGCTAGACATATATATATCTCAATAATATTTTCCAAGGATAACTAAATTCAAAGGCCATTGTTTGCTTATTTTTAATAGATGTTAAATATTAGTTTTTAATCAAAAGTACGATCTGCTTTTAGAAAATAAATACAGAGTTAATGCTATGAAATGGTCTCTTTCGACACTACTAGGGCAGAGAACCAGGCCTGTGTAAAACATCTCCACTGTCTCTTTACACACTCTGCAGAAGATGACCTGAGCATCCTCAGAATGAGGGAGAGTGAAGCCTGGAGATGAGACTGACATGGTTCCTCATAGAGCCCCTGAGTGTCCCAGGGTCACTTCCACCCTTCCTGCCTCTTTGCTGGGAGTAACCAGCCAGAACATAGACCCATTGCTGGTTCCCCAGGGGGGAACTTTTCTCTGCTTAGCTTTCTCAAGGCTCCCAAGTCACAGAAGAGTCCTCCTATGCAACCCCTCTTAAAGCACCTGAGCACCTTTCGCTTTGTGTTAAAAGAAATGGGAGTGGGGAGGAAAAAAGAGCAACGGAGCTTAATGAAGGCATCCCACTACAGTCATGGGGTGGTTCACTTTGCACATTGGGTGGTGGTACATCATCTTGCAATGGCATCCCCTGCTCTGTGATCATTTCCTAGTCTCCTGACAGAGCAGAGAGATAATCTCCACTGCAGACATATCCCTGTATCTCTGAGATAACATTAGAAGCGGACAGACCACAGCCAGCCAAGGCATTCCAGACACTAGGGGTTGCTCAATGTTGTGAGGCTTAGCAAATACAAGGATTTTGTATGACTTAGCCATTATTCTGAGGATTTTAAATCTTTGTCACTGGCTCTCTTTTATTCATTATTTTCTCCTTTTTTTCCTTTCTTTTTCCTTTTTCTTTTTAAACAACCAGTGTCATACTGTGCCTCTGCCTCCCAGTTAGCCAGACAAATGATTGCTTGAATTGCATCGGGATCTCACAAAATACTAAGGCTACTTTGTTTTTCATTAGCACTAGAGAGGAAAAATAAACAAGTTGGGCTCATGCTTTATAATTGCATATGTAATTACCACTTTAAGACCACTCTTAGCAATACAAATTAGCTCCCTACCCTTTATAACATCTCTGCAGTGCCTCTGAGAGCACACATAAGCCATCTCATTTTTTGTCCATCATGCAGCCAGATTCCAAACTTGGATGTGCTGAAAACAGTGTGATGTACCTCTAAAAATGGTCTGCTCTGCTTGCAAACACAGTGACCAATATTTGGAGTCATGCCTTGACATTTACCATGCAGTTGGAAGCAGAACCTGTCCAGGCCAATCTTTGGGTCAAATCCAGCTTGCAAACATTGTATAGCAGAGTAAATTTTTTTAGAGTTACTCCTGGTTTGCTTTGTTTTCAGCATCTCAACAGATCCGTGGGAAGAAGTCTGCACTTGGCATGATTGGTTTCTTCCATATAAGTAGTAGGAAAGATGAGGAGCATATTGTCAATAAAACGCAGACATTATTTACAATTCAACTTCTAAAAGCTGCCATAAACTAGTGAATAGCAATGAATAAGTCCAAAGCCATTCTACTGTGTTATAGTTACTACTTTATTCTCCCAGAGCTCAGTTTTTCAAAGGGACAAAGCAGAGACGCCCAGAGGAGAGGAAGTCTCATTCTAAGAAACCGTAAAAAGAAATGCATGGCCACAGATCAGGGGATAATTTTTTCTGACCCTCCAAAGAGCAGCTTTAAACAGCTCTCCTCCTTGATTTTAGCGGAGGCTGAAGCAGACACCATAGTTTACAAAATAACGGGTAGGCATGAATCCTGAAAAAGTAGATCCATAACAAAATCTTGGTCAATGAGGCCAGAAGGACCCCTTGTCTACCCTTCTGTCTGTGGCAGGATTGATCTAATTATCCTATAACTGTTCCTGCAGATGGGTGTCTGGCCTCGAATAACTCCAACGACAGTGATTGTCCAACGGCTCTTGGCAGCTTGTCCAACTGCCGAACAGTTCTTCTACAGTTTTGTCTAATATTTAACCTAAAACTTCCCTTCTGCTTCAGCCAATTATTATTTGTCCCATCATTGTTGACTAATGAGAATAATTGATCCTTGTCCTCTTTATGACATTCCTTTATGTCTCCCGTTGTTATGTTCCTCACACTCTACTTTTGCCTTTAGGCTGAAAGTGCCAAGTTATCTTAACCTTTCCTCTTAGATCTGAATGCCAGACTTCTTACCATCTTTCTTCCAGTCTAAATTCTTCAATTTGTCCACGTTTTTTCATACAGAATTGAATGCAGTTACTCCAGTTATGCTTTAACCAGTGCCAAGCAGAGCGCAATAATTACTTCAGTAACCTTACTGACCCCATCTAATAACAAAGGCAAAATGCAGCATGTAATTAAAATCTCAAAAAATAACTATTTTTAAAAGCTAATTGCCTTAACAATCAGAACATTCTACAGCTCAGAGAACACACACTAAAGAATTGAAAGGTTATTGTTCACTCAAAACTTTTTTTTCAATTATATTCCGCATATTGTATTTTGGACTATGTGCAGTTTTACTCCTATTAGGAATGCTCTGTACTGCATCTCTCGCACTCCTTCACACTCTTTTCATTTCCTGCAGATGTAACTCCTAGAAGTTCCATGGGGTCCTGTTTACACTAGAGATATTCACTAAGGATTTCCCACTCTTGTGAGCCCTTCTCCAGCTCCACCAGTATGTCACAGCAGAGAACTCCTACTCATGCTTTTGATCTTTTAGGCTATTACTATGTCCTCCAGCTTCACTAATGTCAGTGGAGCAGAGCCAACACTGAGGCATTTTTAGAAAGCTTCCTTCACAAGGACAAAGTTTTCATCTCCTTTGCCAAGTCCATGGTGCCCTACCTTGAATCCCCTTCTCTCTGTGGTCTGGCTGGCCTTTTAAAAGCCCCTCTGTCCTCTTCACATCATCAACACTGTACATGCCCATCACGGTCTGTAACTGCACGTACTCCTGCCATTCAATGGCTATCTCTTCAGGAATAGAAATCCTTGTCACAACCAGCACAAATGAGTCAACACTGCTATCAGTCTGCTGACAACAGCCATTCTTGGAAAATGGTTACATGAATTTCTGGAATCCCTAAAAATAAACAAATTTGGCTCCATTAACAGGAATGGCAAATTCAGACTGCAAAGTCACTTGACTGAGCCAATGCATTTAATTAAATTGTTTTGTTATTATGCTGATAAGCAGAGATATGACTGTTGTTAGTAGATGTAATAGTTTCTATTCTAGTTGCCTCATAGCACCTTAATTAAATTACAATAGTTCTGTTGGAAAACATGTCTTTGAACACCTCCAGACAGAAAACACAGGAAAATATTCCTAGCAATATAAAAATCAGGAGTGTGATATTGCATGGTAGATAGGACAAAAAGGAATTGGGTTAAGATTGAAGGGGACAAAAAGGAATTGGGTTAAGTTTGAACTAGGGAAGATTCAGATTTGGCTTAAGAAAAACCCAATTGTGAAGCATTGGAATATATAATCTGGATTTTCCCATACTGTTTTATCTTCTAATACAAGTTAAATGAGCAGCTGACAGGAATGACACAGGCATAACTGGTCCTGCTTTATTACACACCGATGACTGAGGTTCTATTGAGGACTCTTTCACCTCTGTTTTTCTATGGCAGTACTTCACGTTAAATTTCTAGAAAGTGATGTAAACTTCTGCTCTCATTTACACGCATCTGAGCCTCTTATATTCTATAAAATCTGTAAATTTACAAATGAGATCAGAATTTGGCTTCCTATAATAACACATTGTAACATGCCAGCAATTGTTCCATAACACGGAAAAGAGCAAAGTACCTTGTTGTATAGGTCTTGTCCCTTAACCAGTACATACAAGGCAAAATAATCACTGCTTTTTATAGCGAGACCTCATCCAAGCATGTACATAAGACCCTCTCGTGTACCTAAGTAACACCTCCACACGTTTCCACCTGGAGAAGGGATAGCTTTGGAGGCCTGAATGAAATCAAACAGAAATACCACATACAAATTTATAGTGTGCAACCAGGCACTGGTTGGAGTCCAGGCAAACACAAACTTAAAAGACCTTGTACATTTGCATGGTTCTTTGGTAGTTAGGTATATTCTTCCTTCTTTGTTTATTAGTGTTCTGGATAGATATTAAATATAATAGCTCAGTACTTGTTTTTTTTCCACTTACCTTGAAATAAGATTTGCATACATTTTTGTAGGTAGATTAAAAACTGCCCAAGTGGCTTTTCAAACAATTCTTAGTGCTTGCAGGGGTGTTGTTCATGGCCTCTTACATACAAGTACTTCCCTGGACCTACATCAGGAACTGGTCCCGCACCATACAAATAAAGCATTACCCTCTTTGCCCAGAAGCAGAAAGGCACTTCTGCTTAAAACATGCCAGAACACAAAATCCCCATTGTATTCCACTAGCAAATTCTGCAATAAGACTCAATTTAAAGCCTATTTAGGCAGGTTAAAGGCTTGCCATCGACTCAGTGAGGTCTGGGACAGGCCCTTAACATACGGGTCTTAAGGACAGGAAAGCCTCCATATACACTGTAGCTCTTAGGGAAATCACTGAGGTCAGCAGAGGCTGATTGACTTCAGCAGGTAACTGAGGTCAGCAGATGCTCAGTAGGAAAAGAATTTTGTGCTGATCCAAAGGTATCAGAGAAATTAGAAGGTAGGAAGACTGAAGAGAGTGAGTCCTCCCCACATGTCATTCACCTGCAGGCTGTCAGCACTGCAGCAACTGCAAAAGCCAACCAGAAGTGTTCTTTGGAAGTGACTAAAGAGGTCAGCATTCTCACATTGTGTAGAAATTCTTGCATGATGTAGGTTTTATTTTTAAAATAAATTTAAGATTCCATCCCCTAATTCACACAAAAGCTAACAAAATAAGGTAGGTTTTTAATGATGTACAAATCAATATTACAAAAATAAGTAAATATTTTCCTTGGCAGGAAAATATCAAATATCTCACCCTCATAACATGCAAGTTTTGTATTTACACAGCATAAAGAGTCCCACATTACCGTAATATGTTAGTAGCATGAAAAAGTTTTATCTGCCATGTCTTAAACAAAGCTTGAGTTACTGTCTGCAGTGCCCTTAAGCTAAATGTCATAGTCTTCACAAGATTGAAACTAAACACGTAGAGCAGCAAGCAGTAACCACATTAAGGTTTAATGCTTATAAACACAGAAGGTTTAACACTTGGCAAGCCAAAATTCCCCTATGACCTGAAGACATGCAGATCATGACCTGAGAATTAAGCGCTGTGTTAAGCAGTCAAGCTGTCTCCCTAAAGAAAAGACAAAAATAGCCAAAGACTAGCTGAGCCATTGGGTTGGCATATGTCAGGTGAGACCAGGCCCAATTCAGAGTGGACCTGTAGCCATGTGGGGCCAAGCCTGACCTAGACCAGCCTTTCTAGGCAAGGCTCCTAAGAAGAAGGATTTTCAGAGGGGCTCAACGCCCGTCGTCCTCACTGACCCCCAGGGAAGAGGAACACTTAAGGCATCATGCAACCAAGTGATGCCGAGGGACTTTTTGCTTTTTGCTTTTTGCCTAGTCCAGGTTAGAATTCCTGAACTTTTTCACTGTAACCTGATTAGTAACACCCTATATCCTAGACAAAATAGAGCAACCTATCGCTATAACATTCCAGAGTTGAGAACATGTTAGAACATGCTATCACAGAGTGACGACTGAAAGACAAATGTTTAATTCTGTGCCTTAATTGCAGAATCTTTATAACTACATTTTTTGTTAGAACAGGATATATAGAGCTGTTGCATAGAGAGAGCCCACTTTTCTCCTTACCCACACTCTTATGCCTTACTCAAAACCTTCTTTTTGTACACTGGGCTTTGTTCCGGGCTGGGGGGCAGAAAGCCTGCCTTTCCCCCATTTGTTTCGGAGAGCTTCTGAAATAAAGCTTTTGCTTTTCCCTACCTTCATAAAAATTGCCTCCAGCTCCTATTTTGTTACTCAATAAGGCATCACAAGTCTCAACAGAAAGTGTCCAGTATTAGCTGGAGGGAGAGAGACAAAGTGAAATTACTTGCCCCTGTGTATTCCTAACCATGAAGATGCCCTCTTGCCTGCCCTGTCTCCCTCCAAGGGCTTCTCCTAAAAACAAGTGCCAAAGGCTTGAAAAGCCTGGGGATAGAGGAGGAAAGAGAGGGAAGTGGGGAAGGTGAAATGCGAAACAAAGGTTTTGAACTAAATGTTTAAAGATACCTAAGTCAGTCTTTGTTTAAAAAAAAAAAAAAAANGGGAAGAGGAACACTTAAGGCATCATGCAACCAAGTGATGCCGAGGGACTTTTTGCTTTTTGCTTTTTGCCTAGTCCAGGTTAGAATTCCTGAACTTTTTCACTGTAACCTGATTAGTAACACCCTATATCCTAGACAAAATAGAGCAACCTATCGCTATAACATTCCAGAGTTGAGAACATGTTAGAACATGCTATCACAGAGTGACGACTGAAAGACAAATGTTTAATTCTGTGCCTTAATTGCAGAATCTTTATAACTACATTTTTTGTTAGAACAGGATATATAGAGCTGTTGCATAGAGAGAGCCCACTTTTCTCCTTACCCACACTCTTATGCCTTACTCAAAACCTTCTTTTTGTACACTGGGCTTTGTTCCGGGCTGGGGGGCAGAAAGCCTGCCTTTCCCCCATTTGTTTCGGAGAGCTTCTGAAATAAAGCTTTTGCTTTTCCCTACCTTCATAAAAATTGCCTCCAGCTCCTATTTTGTTACTCAATAAGGCATCACAAGTCTCAACAGAAAGTGTCCAGTATTAGCTGGAGGGAGAGAGACAAAGTGAAATTACTTGCCCCTGTGTATTCCTAACCATGAAGATGCCCTCTTGCCTGCCCTGTCTCCCTCCAAGGGCTTCTCCTAAAAACAAGTGCCAAAGGCTTGAAAAGCCTGGGGATAGAGGAGGAAAGAGAGGGAAGTGGGGAAGGTGAAATGCGAAACAAAGGTTTTGAACTAAATGTTTAAAGATACCTAAGTCAGTCTTTGTTTAAAAAAAAAAAAAAAAGGTCTGTAAGGCAGAGAAGTTGATTTGGAAAAGATGAAGGTCAGCAGAGCAACAGCTCCAAACATCAGAGATGAAGAGGAGGAATGCAGCAAGAAGAGGGGAGTGTTAAACAGCTGCCTGGGGGAGCATAAAAGGGACGCTTAGCATGCTCAAAACACTCTGATTTTGCCATAGTAGATCTGCTTGTGCCAAATTCCCACACAGAAAAATCTCAGGGACATGAGACTGACCTGGGTATCATGGTTTTACTTATATTGCTTTCTTCACTGCAAGCTGTGTATAGCTTTAAATACACAAGTGTTCTATTTTCAAGTATTTATTGCATTCCTTACAAGATATTTTTGAGAGTTGATCAATATGAAGTTTATCCATGAAGTTACTATACAATTCCTGCTGGATTAAAATTGGATATTTCTCCGTTTGTTGGTAAATTGCCAAATGCTGTTACAAGTAACACTCAATTGTAATAAAACTTTATTCAGGGTCCTAAGGTGCTCATTACAGAGAGATGTTTGTGTATATATATATATATATATATGTATTAAATTAGGCAACAAGAGAATCCCATGCTGCATAAGGCCTAATGAAAAGGCAGAATTTCCAATCTGGAGACAATCCTGTAATTTCAACTTTCATTTCCATTCCAAAACAGGACAAGAAATCAAAATATCAACAAAATAAATTGGTGGAGCTCAAATATCAGAATAATTTAGGTTTAAAAATGTCTATAGACAAAATGCTGTTGCTTTCAATAGAAAATAAAATCTTCCTGGGCTGAAAAGTTGTGGAATATGATCCTCTTCCTACATGGCTAGAAATCAAGACTAGTCTGCTAGAAATCCGTGAAGGTGGAAGCCTGCACATGGGTAATAAAAAATACACAGAATTACAAGCATTTGATAAAGCCAAGTGCTTTGGAAAGCTTTATGCTTTCAAGCTTCAGGGCATAAAGCAACCTAGGAATAGGGAGGAAAACCTCATGGCTCATCCGCTCGCTGTGATGGTGGAGGCCAGGCAGTCACACTGCCTCACCAGGGCTGTGGGGAGCTCGGCTGCTCAGCCAAAATTCAGGAACATCTACATTCTCTTTGTTTAGCAAATGCTGGCATTATGGCACACACTGGACACGGGCTAGTGAATATGACTCGTGAATGGCAGGGCCCAAACTGTCTGCTGGGCTTCACAGGCGGCTGATAGACAACAGGAGGAGGCAGCAGCCGGCTCTGCAGTGGGAAATACTGGCTGTCAGAAGCAGCCAGGCAAGATCTGGCAATGCACTCCCGAGGAAAGTGGAGACAAACTGTCTGCCCAGCTCTCTGAATGCAAAAGTCTTGGACCCATGAGCAAAGAAACACTCTTCAGACACTTGACTCCTCTCCAGGTTTCAGGAAATTAGAATTTAGATATATTCATTGTGATGGATACAAGGTGTCACTGAAGAAACATGCTGTTCCACTATCAACTGCTCCATACTGAAGACAACCCAAAACTACTCTTCCTGTTTGGGTCTTTCCTGTTTGTTTTTTAAAACAAGGTTCTTTCAAAAGGGCATAGCCTTCAGATCACAAGTGAATCTTTAGCCACCTGCCTGATTTTTCTGAGAAAGCTGGTACCAACCCTTGTTGAAAGGTGTTACTTTATGGAAAAAAACTGATGGACATTCCCATGCAAAACTTGTTCTGCAGTGGACCTGGAGACACTTCAAGCTCTGGGCAAGGCAGATGTCTCTCTGCATCACCAGAGAGCCAACACCAGCAAAATTGCCTGCTGACTTCTGATGAAAAAAGCAGAAATTGAAGATGAGTGCTATTACCATCTTTTCTAAGAGTGGGGACAAGTGTGTAAGGACATATCCACCACCTGTTCTCAAGGTGGTACCCATGTCTGAAACAGCAAAATTACAGTGATGGGAAGTTGTGGTCTGGTCACCATCAGTCTTCAAATCTAGCATGCAATAAATACTTTAAACTCCCTAAAGTTCAGAGCTGAGCATCCAAATTTAGAATGTTCATTTGTCCCAAATCTAGTCAGTTTAACCTCTGAACATGAGTACAGCTGGTGTTTGTAGAGGCTTGTTAGGAAAACAGGCAAGAGCCTTTGGAGTACCTCTTCTGCAGGCACTTATTGATGGTTCAGCATTTTTAAGAAGTTGAGATCACCATCTGGTTCTGTGTAATATGGTAATGCTCTGAAGATTAGACCACAAGGTAAAAGAAAAGACTTGAGGAAATTAATGTCCCAACTTTACATTTGAGACTTTTAGAGGTATTTGAAACAGTTAAAACCCAATTGCAATAGAAGAATAACTTTTTTTTCCAGAGAAATTAGGATCACAGTCCAAAAAAAGAATACACTGAACCAAGAGTTTTCCAGAAAACTTCAGAACTGAGTTGAAAAAAGCAGGTTGATTTGTACCCAACTATTTATATTTAGCTGGGGGCAAATCACTTCAAAACCAAATTCAGGCACCACCTAAGTGAGCGAATCCAAAGGAAGAGTCAGTCAAAAACCTTCCCTGGAATGACTTGCATTGTTCATTCCTGACTAATTTCCTGATTCCACCCCAGCGGTCAACCTCCCAAACCAACTACATCTTGCAGTCTTCTCCAGCCTCCACAGTGATTTCGTAAAGTCAAGCACAATGGGAGTGCAACAAAACCAAACTTCAAGTCATTGAACCATCACACAAAATATGGACAGGTTTTTCCACATAATTCTACCAAAACTTTTCAAGTCTCAGGCTAGGGCCTCAGCCACAGATCATTTCTCCTGCCCAGACTAGGAAACAGCACCCATTTCAGAATTATGGAGAAAGCTGGAAAATCTGAAATTAATGAAATAACTTGTGAACAGGACAAAAAAAAAAAGTCTGACTTCAGAAATCAGCTGGATGGAGCCAAAATTCAAGGCAAAATTCAAGGCAACTGTGTTTACTGGAGAAAAAAGGAAAGCCTGATCTAATCTCTCACCCAAAACCCAACCACAGTGTCTGGACTCTACAGGGTCAGGTTATTTTCCCATAATATCACAACCACAACTAGAAATAGTCAAAAGAAGGAACTGTCAAAAGAAGCCACTCATTTCATTAAGTTTCCAATACAGCTCTGATCAAAGTGACAGTTACACTTCAGCAAAGTCTTTTGATCTTGTTGATGCTCAGCTGAATGGAATCATCACATCTTCAGAGCCATGCACAATGAGAACATAAATTCTGACTGCTCATTGCTGAAAAAATTGCTTGCTATTTTTATTCTGGTTGTTTTTTACTTTAAGAAAAAAGCTGAATTCTCTCTGTCAAAACCAACAGAAGAGTTGTTTAAAGGTATGGCAAGATACACATTCCTTTAGTGGAATACATACAAGAGTCTACAATAACTCAATGAGATCTGGAAGTGGACTCAATACTACACAGCAAAGTCAATCATGCTGGCAGACGCTTTATGCCAAACATGCAGAACAGTTTCAGAGGCAGATTTCAAGAAATAAAAAAACACAAAATAAAAAACACAAGGGAAGGGAAAATATGAGGCGTGCATGGAGCAAATGGAGATAGCGTTAGAGAATGAATGTAACCAGCTAATGGGTTAGGAAAAATCGCAATTAATCTTGCAGGTTTGCATGCTGAAGTCTCTCAGCCAGCAGTTCCTGGGCTGTGATGTACAAACTACCACTGGCCAACAAATCTTTGGTGGCTGCCCACTGTTAACTGACTGAGCATTATCTTTCTTGTCCCAGAATTTACATTACACTGAAGATGCTGTTAGTGGACGTCAGACTAAACCAAGCCAGTGCTGACATTGCTACAGAGGCATTTATAGAATTCCACATAAGAAATTAATCAGATCAAAGGGCAGGGAGTAAAAATTTATTTCATCCCTCTCTCTACATAGAGATGCAGAGTAGTCCATGTTAAAAAAATAAGTAGCATCTTTTTTGTCTATTCAAAAATTTGCACCAGCAAGATTGAACAATCAACTGTAGACCAAACCACAGCTGATATATCAGTCAATACAGCATTTAAAAAGAGTTCACAAAGGAAAAAAGTAATTTCAACTCCTGACTTACAGAAATTCCTGGCAAAGGAAGAAACTGTTCTCAGCCCCCAAATAACCAAACACCCATCCACTGCATGTGGAAATTATTCTGCCATCATTTTACTACTCCAGCAGAGGTGGTGCATGGCCTTACAAAGCTTTGGCTGTTTTCGAAGGCTGTTATTTTAAATGTTTTAGTAGTGGGAACTGCATGGAGCTGGCAATTATGGAATTAGAGTGCAGTGTGGAGAATGTCACTTTGAAATCATTTAGCTCAGTTCATTTCCTTTTCAAGCGCAATAGAAAGCAGATGGAGCAGGGAGGGCCAACATGCCATAGAACTCCCCAGGCCTTGGCCAGCACTCTCTTCCCCAGGTCTTACAGAGGGGTCACCAAATCCTCATGGAGTTATTATTCTTTAGGAGAACCACATGCTAGAACTCTGACAGGATCCTGGTCTTTGGAGAAAGTCGCCTCACTCCTAGGTTTGTGTTAAGCATCAAATGTTAGACCTAAACTGTAAACAAGGTCAACAGGGACACAAAGCTCACACCAGAAGAGCAGCGCAGGGAAGCCAGAGAGAGGCCAGTGGAACACAGCAGGAAGATTAAGTGCTTTGGAAAAGAGAGGCCTTGATAGAGAGAAAGAGGCCTCCAAAGAGTTGTCCAATATGAAGGAAAGGCTGTTACCAAGAGAAAACTTTGCCGTATGCAGCAAGAGTTGGACAAGAAATTTTAATCTTGATTTGCAGCAAAGATGCACTGAGGTCAGGAAAGCAAAAATAAATGAAGTGTGAGGTGCAAAGGGAGCGAAGCTTTGCAGCCTCAGTTCGTAGTTGATTACTGAAGGTGGCAGGGAAGAGTTAGAGGAATTTCTCCCAGGGACCATCTAGTTAAGTGTAATCTTTCCTCGGAGCAAGGGAATGACTTCCAAGGACACTGTCCTGCACAACATCTCTTGGATAATTTAATAAAGTTTGTTACAACTTATTTTTTGTGTTTCTTAAACAGAATAAAAGGGATTCCCCAGAGGAGAGGAATATACACTAAGAGAAGCAGATTCAAGTGCTGGAGTTGCAGTAGGATCTAACAGAAACTCTGGGACTTAGGAAGTCCAAGTCCATTCCATGTTAATGTATCAGGACAGATATTCCTCTCTCAGTGTCAGCAATGCAGAGAGTCCATGTCTCACTGGCCAGGTTTACTTGCGCCAAGCAGCAACGAGAGCAAGCCTCAGCCTCTGAACCACCCCATCCATACACAGCTCCAGTTTGACCCACACAACACACTCAACCCTTTTTTGCCCCACAGCACGAGCAAAAATGTCAAAATGAGCTTTGCTCTGAGATTTCTCACTGGAAAAGTTTGTGCTGTGCATCTAGGATACCCTTGACAGAGGCAACACTTCTGTATATTATATATCAGTTCAACTTCAGGGCTTCCTGCAGTTCCCCCTCTAGAAACTTCTAGTGAAAAAGAAAACTTCTGCAATTGCCTTAGAGGGTTTTACCACTCTGGGTTCTCACCAGATGCTGACAACAAGAGCAAGGCTGGCTGTTACCAGTCGTGGGTGTGATTGTGATAGAAGTCTCTGAGATTAGTGAGCAGGTCTGCCCATGCAATACGTCCACTGAGAATACAGAAGGTTGGTACAGGTTCTTACCCAATGTGCACTCTAGATATCCAAACAAACTAATGAATCTCCTTAGTATCTTCAGAAATACCTTAAGCAAAAAGATTTCCACTCTTCCCCTTTCTAAACCTTAAACAAAATGAGCAGGGATAACCAGCAACTACACCAGACACCTGCAAAAGAGCAGCTATTTCAAATGCTGTTTTGTGCCATGGGAGCTAGAGTTCTCTTCCTGCCTCAGATATTGGCAACAGAATACTTTTCAGCACCTGGGCAAACTCTACTTACAATCTCCTACAGAGATTCAGGCAGTGTATCAATACAAGTATGGGTCTGGCTGCCTGCGAGCTCCCAGCAGAACATGTGATCAGCTACTTGACCTCAGCATGACAAATCTGGTGCGACAGGCTGGACAGGTCAGTGCAGCCTCTTGCATAACCCATTCCAGGCCACCAGTAAGCCACCCATAAGCCAGGTCACCAATAAATCATTCTGGCAGTGTCTGTCTTGCTCCTCTCCCCACATGCCCCTCAGAGGCAGTGTCCTCTTCCAGCACCACTGCCAGCACATGGTATGCACAGAGGTTTCCTTCCACTTCTGTTCCAGCCACCAAGAGCTTCAGTACCTCTCCAGAGCAGGGAGGTAGCCCCAAGGCTACCAAGTACTTTCGTATGTCTCCAGATCCCTAAGCCAACACCATGGCTGTTGCTCCCTCACTTCTTTTCTGCCTTCTCCTCTCCTTCTTTGTAGTGTGTTCTCCATGTTCTACATCCTTTTATTAACCATCACTATAAAGAGACCTGACCACCCACCACTCTACAGAGAGGTCTGATTCACAACAGGCCCTGGATATCTCTCCAGCTTGGTGCTGCTGCACACCAGCTACAGCATCAAAATCATAGAATCATAGAACGACTTAGATTGAAAAGGAACTTTTTATATCATAAAAACATTATTTAACACAGCACTGCCAAGTCCACCATTAAACCATGTTCCTAAAGTGCCACATCTGCAAGTCTTCTAAATACCTTGAGCTGTGGTGACTCAGCAATGCCCTTTCTTGAGAATGCCTTCCAGTGCTTGAGAACCAAGGGCAGGACCATCCCTTGGCACATACAAAGGCAGTGCTTGGCATACAAAATTCTAAGCAGTAGTAAGCATGAAAAAAGTACAAGCAGACTTGCTCTCCAGGTCCTCTGCAGCTGTGTCCTGAGGAGCTCTGCAGGGTCGGTCTGCAAGGCTGGTGCCTCAGTTGTTGCTTGTCTGGAGCTAAGGCAGGAGGTGGGGAAGGGCCTTGGTGCCTGGAGCACTGGGGACACTGGTAACAACACAGTGGGGTGTCACCATGGTGTCATTGAGAGCTGTCAGCCTTTCTTCTAGGAACACACTTCCAGAGCAGCATCTTCTTTCTCACTTGGCAGTAATTCTCCACCTGGACACCTCCTTGCCAACATCTTTGCTGGCCTCGGGTGTCTTTCCTACACCAGGCAAACATCCTGGTGAGAAATCTTACTTTTGGACACACACCTGTTTATTTCAGGTCTGTCATGGCTGAAGGCTACAGCATGCTCAAGGCAGCAACCTTCCTGCAGAGGGAAGGTGTCACCTCATTGCTCTGGGACCCCAGCAGTGCTAACTACAGCCCCAAGACCCCAGAGGTACCCTTGCAATGCCAGAGCACATAACTCTGCAGAAACCCTGGCCGTGGAGTAAGAATGTGCCTGGACGAGAATGGCTGGCAGAGGGAGAGAGGGAAAGGTGTCCCCCAGTGAGCTGGGGCTAAAGGGTGTGAGCCAAGAGATCAGACTTCTGGACAGGGAGTATGTGCTTTAGGCGAAAACTGTCTCAGTCAAATAAACTCCCTCTCTGCCTGTCATGCTAGCTTATTCCCACCTCTCCTGCCTCTGCAAGGGCTGGACCTCATGGCAGAACAGGTACTCTCTCAAACACCACTTGGAGCAGCCACTGGGAGTAATCTGTGTTAGGTGCAAGAAGTCAACCTAGGCATTTCCTTCCTCCTTATGCTTCTGAAGAGGTTCCAGAAGACAATACTCCTTTTGCATTTTGTTTTAAGGAAACCCATTTATTCAAAAGGGAGTCTAAAACCAATCTGGTAAAAGGACATATAGCATAATCTGTCAGTGTAGTTCCACCCTCCGTCCACCTCCTCATCAAAATTAATATAATCTTCTTGATGAGGAGAAATGGCTAAAGGGTTAAAAATAGGCAGGGAGATGTTTGAACTCTAAGAGAAATATTAAAAATCTTTATTCAAACATATCAATATGTATTAAGAGGCACAGACGATAATTAAATTGTTTTTACATTGAGTTATTTAAACTGGAACAGAGTGCTTGGCAAATTAGCATATAGAACAATACTGCTCTAGTAGCTCAAATGATAATAGGACCTAATAGGATTTCCCTATTCCTAATTCTGCTGAATCCAAGGAAGGCTGATTTAAAAGTTGTAAATGTGCAGGAGGTGGCTTTCAAGACAATAAAGAGCATTTCTACGCTCTGAAAAACAAGCTTTGAGGATGTGACAACACATGAAAAATTCCTTCAGCTGCACCTCTGCTCAGCACGGTTTGGGTGAGCTGAGGCTGCCCTAGCAGCAGATTTGTCATATCTTGCTTCATTTCCATATGCATTCTGCTTGGCAGTTTCCCCTCAGCTGGTACTGCACCCCACTGCATCTGCACACACACAGCGAGCTCCTGGACTGATGAACTTGCAGAGAACAGGCAATGCTGTCAGGAGGCACAGGGAGAAGTGTCCCTGCCCGGGGCCGCTCATGGGCTTGATCTCAGCAGGCTGCAGTGTTTGAAGCAGGCGTACGGGGAGGACAGAGAGGAACAGGCGAGTGAAAATATGGGAAGAAGTAAGGAAAAAGCTCAGCCAGCAGAGACACAGCTCAGCTAAGTCCCCTGAAAACTCCTCAGAAAATTAGAAGCCAGCAAGATTCATAGTGCCAGAAGAGCACACGTGCTTGCAGGAACACACATGTGTGAAGGGCATGCACACACAGATGTGCCTCTGGGGAGAGCTCGAATGTGTGAATACTTGTCTGAATAGCAATAACCTCCTGGTTCCATTTTACTGCCACAGCAAAAGTAAAAGAGGTGCTGGAATATATGGGTCTCTGTGTGTGAAGCAGCATAACAGAATGAATCTGCACAGGCAACCGCTACTCCTTTTTTAAAAGAAGATAGAGAGAGATGCAAGTTTAGAAATACGACAGACAGAAGCTCTAAACTGTTTTCAGTGAAATCCACACTCGTAAAATGCCAGCATCCTGGACTAAACACCTTTGTTAGAAGTGATTGAATCCCCAACAGCTGCAGCAAAATGCCTTCACTTGCAAGTGTTACTGGTGGCTAAGCAAAATTATCTTCCTATTGTTGCTATTTTTAGTAGCACCCATCACACTAGCTGCTTTCCAAACAGATTTCTCTCCAATGAGCCTGCTACAACTGTTATGTGCACGTGGATGTAACATTATTATCTTCTGTAGTCCAAGTTGCTCACTGTCGGCTTCAAAGTTCAAAAAGCACCATGGTGGGTGAAACTGGAGTTAAACAGCCCAAAGACTATAACTGCATAAGGGATATAAGAGCAATTCCCTCACTGCAAGCACCATTTATCCTCTGGACAATAAGATTTTTAATGTTGAAAAGCATGTTGGATTTTAAACTCATATTTAAATTCATAAGAAAACACTGTGGTAGTCTATGTTTGAACTAACAATTTTATTTTCTTTTATCACTGTTACAATTTTTGTGGACAATATAATCATCAAATACTTCTGTGAATAAAAAGTAATAAGTGAAAGCTTAGAGATTTAGAGAATAATATTTCAGGAATTTTGCCTCAAATAACCAGATCTTTTATTTTTGTTCGTGCACTCATATGCTTGAGAAAAAACAGTGGTGTTCTGTCAAATAAAAAGAAACATCTTTCTCATTAGGATTGTGTTTATCACGCTTTCAAATGTTCTACAAACCAATGCCCCTATTTGTCACTGTAATTCAATATAATAAAAGCTGTCAAAACTGTTCACTTTGCTCGCTAGAGACAAATTTGCTGAAGTTTTGCAGCACAAGCCAAGTAACACAGCACCAGATCCTCCAGCTTTTATTTCACTCTGCTCTAGGCACTATTCATACTGGTTTCTGTGCAATTTTTGCTCAAGTAAGGGCTGAAAATTTCAGTTTCTGAACATGAGACTTTTTTAGAAATAGTCACAGAAATCCCATTTACAAAGCACATTGAGTGACTGGAATGGTACTTCTTGTGAGTTTTATCTCTGAAATCCCAAACTTATTTCCTTCAGATTATTGCAAAATACAGACTAACTACATCCTTGATGAAATTCTCTTGAGGTCTATGAGGTCACCTCGAGGATTAAACACTGACTGACCTTTTTTCTACAGAGTTCAGAAGCATGTATTTTGATGCCTACTACTCCTTCAGAGATGTTACTCTCTTCCACTAAAAACAAAGATTATAGATCTCTTCCCTCATGGGAAGAGGTTTGATGAAGCAACTCTCTATTATTACCTTGTCCAGAGACTCCAGGAACCACACTGTGTCCTTCTGGCAATAGACAAAACAGACAAAGTTATCATTCAAGGACAGCCTTGAGTAATGGCTACAGTCTCCATTGTTTAAAAAAAGATGTTTTGATGCATTAAATCAAGAAAACACATTGAGAGCTTTGTGTTGGGAATAGGTAGAGTGGCAGGTCATGTGAAAAGCAGCTGGGACAGTGGTTAGGCCAAAGCATTAGTCAGCTGCTCTTTCTAGTCTTTACCACACTACTGACTTGTCCTGAGATTTGGAGAAGACTTTCATGGTAAAATCTATAAACTAGAGTCCTTCATCTGACTCTTTTGAACTGCCTTTCTGCATCTGTGCAGACCGCAGCAGTTTAGCATGTCAAAACACTTTTACAGGCTCAGATAAAAGTTGCTAAATATTAACAGATGTAGTGAAAAGCCAATGCACTTTTACCTCTTTTTGAGCATGTGCCCAAAGACCATTTGATGAAGATGTGTTCTACACCTGAAAAGAAACAGATTTCTGCATAGACACAGGGGCCTAGTAAGACCAGAGAACATGAAAAACAAGATGAAATCTATTGATGACTGCAGCTCCTCTGACTGAATCCTTTATTGCAGCTGCGTGGACAGACCCCTCCCTGAGTTTTTACTCCAGCCATTATTCCTAACTTGGCATCCAGAAGTCAGCCTTGGCTTCCAACCTGAAAAAAAAAGCAGATAGTTAGGCTAACACACACTAGCCTCAGTTAAGCATTCAGGGTATTGTGCATGTGATAAAGGATTGGATAAAACAGTGGCAAAAATCTGCTATCTTCCAAGGCTCAGGAAAATAAACCGCAAAGACAATTCAACAAAGTCCTCTTTGTTTCTGAATAGAACCAACAAAATGAAAGGAATCTGGTGGAAGACAGAAGGCAAGAAAGAGGTCTGCTGCAGGGAGCAAGTACAGACAGAATCGCTCTTTGCCGGTTCCTCTGACAGAGCAAGTGCATGATTATCACATGAGCCTCACAAAGACTGGAATTAAAGGGGCTGACTCGGCTGTCACATCGCTTAAGCTGCACTGGGGTCAAAGGAGTTCGGACTAACCGAGGTCAGCCACACACAGCCTGGGAAGTAGGGGTCTCTTTTTCTAAGTAACAATTGCTCAGGTTGATAAAAATAGCTACCTAGAGCCCATGATGGTTTATAAAGCTGTCCCTTTACACCAGATTCCCACAAAGTGCCATATATAATCAATAGCACTCTGAAAAGAACAGAACCACAATGAAGGCAGTCAGGTGGTCACTAGAAACAGGTGTAAAGGGCAAAATACACAAAGAAGTCACCATCTGTGCTGCCCCCTAAAAGACCAAGGGAAAAAATAATAAGTCTGAAATACTGGTACACAGGTATGATAAAATCCAAATGCAAACAGGTGTCAATGGCATGACCGTAGGGGAGTCTGCTATTTGCAGGTCTCCACATGTCTTCTGTATATTATTTTGTGAATCATGTCCCCAACAGAGACTTCTCTTTGCAGATTTTCAGTGATGCCAGGGCTACTGATAAATGTCTCTGTGCTAAAAATAGTACCTATTCTCTCCCATGCCCTCTGTCCCCTTTCAGCTTCCACTTCACATGAATCAGCTCCAAGAGAGGGGCACTGACCTCGTCTCACCAGGAATATCAAACATCTCCACAGCTTTGATGAACCTTTTGATGAGAGTGGAAAAAGGAGAAATGTACACATCAACTGTGTAATCATGTGCTGGATGGGTCTGGATACAGCCTAAGGTTTGTGTTTAAAAGCACAACCGATATTCATCTCCTTTGGTATGCAAGCACAGAAAAGCACCTTTTGTTTTCGTGTGGTTTTGTGGGGTTTTTTTCTTGAGGCTTCAGTAGCATTTGGACTGGGTCCACAGAAAAATCTACTAATTTTTTCACAGACATAGAATTATATCTTATTTGCCATTATCATCACTTTGCAGATAACCAAGATCACGATACCAGTGGGTTTGTTGCTCTTCAACGTATATTAAGTAATTGTCCCTGCCCAACAAACTCATATTCACCTCTGAATCCTGATTTCTGAATCAGGATTTTCTATCATCTTGACATTATTTGTGGCATCATAAAAAATTTTTAAAATACTTTCTACAAATAAAGTCTGTGTATCCATCATTCCTCAAGTCATAACACTGGGACTTCCTGGTAAAGAAACTACAATCTGCTGTGACACTGAAAGAGTGAACAGGGCCAGGTTTTTAAGCATCACTCTGCCACACCTCTTTGTGGACAGGGAATTTGCTAAAACAAATCCTAAGACCAAGACAAAGAGGGCAACCTGCATGACCCGCAGGGGATCTTCACAGATGTACTGAAGCTGACTGTGCAGGATGAACCTGAGAAAACAAGTCCTTGGGTAAGCTCAATTATCCTTTACAACCTGATTGTTAATGGCTATGTGTTTACCCGTCCTTGAGGAAAGATCTTCTATTGTGGCTTATCAAACCCAGAAGGATTCCTAGTGTCCTCAGGGAGGTCTGGGTCAGAAGTTAAACTGATAACTCCAAATGTGCTGTCTATGCTTTATCATTCCACAGACTCTAGACTGGAAGTACTGTTACGTGTCCAGTGCTGTGATAGCAGAGAATTGCAGGTCTTTTTCATTTCTGTTCTATTAATCCAATTCTGCTGCATATTTTCTGCTCTGTTGCAAAGCTTGAGACAGTGCTGGTGCTGTGCCCCCTAGGTCAGAATCACCTTACAGAAGGAGATGCCAATGCCTCTTGTTAAGGGGTGTGTGTATGTGTTTAGACCAGGTGAAGGACAACTGTTTCCACTGATGCCACCTTACAGGATCCTGGAGGAAGCAACACAGAGTGAACTGCCAAAGCCAGCCCCTTCAATGCTTGTGAAGGGAATGGGTAAATCCTCAGACCATGCAATTTGGGCTTTCTCATACAGCTGGGAGCCAGACTGACAAGAAGACGAGAAGCAGGCACTCCAATCATGTACAGCCTGGGCAAGGTGACAGCTTGTGCTCAGGGATCTGGAAGTGTTCACTCTTGACCTGCTGGATACTGAGTAGGCTGCAATCCACCAAACAGTAGGACTCTCTGCTGAGCATTCTCCACTGAAAATGTTCTGGTTTTCTCTGTAAGGAAGTTTATTCTTGTATCTCCAAAGTGACGCGAAGCAATGCCAGTTTCTCTTTCTGTGTGTTGTCACCAGCTCCTCAACTCAGCATGTCTTGCTGGTAACTTATCCATCCACTGCAATAAAGCAGCCTTGGTCTTTCACACCATGTTAAAGAAAATAACCAACAGAGTACTTAAACCAGGCTTGGCTTGACTGCAGATTTCAATTTAGTTCAGCACTAAAAGGAAACCCTATTAGTACTACTTCCCCACAGTTAGCCTTGCTTAATGCCTAGTGTTAAGATAAATTATGTTCTTCAGTGTGTAGGATGAAATAAGAGTTGCTATCACAGCAGGATGATTTTGTCAAACATTACTTACATTAGGCAGCAATCTTCTGTTCCCACAGAAGGAAAAATTTTGATAATAGATAACCAAGCTTATCTTGGAGATCTATCACTTGGGGCCATAATCCATGATCTATGTAGACTCAGTGCACAGTATATCATTTTCTCCAACAGCCTTTAACAGGGACTTTGACAGAACTATTATTTTCTTCTGAATGATATATAAACAAATTCAGTTCTACAGCTTCATCTCCAGTCATCTCTGTTCATTGTTCTTTTATTGCAAGTATGCCTTGGCATGGTTTTAGAACTACTGAAGTATTTAATAGCTGTTTAAAAGTAACAGCTATTACTACTTAGACTAGACATAAATAGAGGACAACTAAGCGGGTCATTACCTTTACAAGTAAAGTGTGTATGGAGAAGGATTTAAGAGAAATGAAATTATAAATCCAACTACTCCATTATTATCTGTGTTTTAAATGAGAAAGTAGATTGGGTTTGCAACATTAAGTACAGGATAAGACTATTCTGAGTCTAATACAAATATGAAGGTACTTTTAGAATTTGCCAGTTGCTTAGCCCTCGGAGAGCCACTTCTGGGACTGCTTAGGTAGGGATTCTTGGCTCTACATCCCAAATGTGATCAACATTTTGCTTGTAATTCTACACTAAAGGATGCCAGTGGTCAACAAGGATGTATTATCCATTAAGATGGAGAAAGAAGTGGGAAAGGTATAAGACGGAGTGTCTCATTTTTCTTGAGATTTATCCAAGATCTTAAAAAATCAATGGAAATCTTTCTGTTGAGTTCACCATGCTCTGGATCATATCCCTACAAAGCTCACTTTATTGTCAAGGCCATTCCTTCTTCCCCATTCTGTTGCTCAATTTGCTTTCTGCTGTTAGGACCTTTTTTGCAAATATTAATAAAACTGTATAATCTTTGGCCTTTAGCTGAGTCTCGATTCTGTGGCACACTGTTGTACTGTATGCGTGACTGCATGATTGAGGGTTGCTCTGGAAATTACTCATAAAAATTAATTGTCTGGTAATACCACAATTGTCAATATGTGTAGGTTGCAGCATTCCCCCTGTGGGCTGTTGTAGCAGATCATAAAACTTCATTTCCAGGAAAGTTTCAAAACTTTTATTTTCTAGGGAACATTAATTATCAGAGTCCAGATGACCTGTCCCATTTCTCCATTCACTTCATCTCTTTTTTCTCTCATCAGACATGGTAATTTGAAGGCAACTGGCAGCACATCACATGTCACGCTCCTGGTTTTATGCCCTGGTTTCATATCAATGTCAGCTGAAGTGTTTAAAAGCAGCCAGACTCAAAAGCCTAATCCCCAAATGAATGTTTGTATGTGACCATTTCCCCATTGTTAAACTTTTGTACCAACAGCTGATTTACAAGTCTGACACTTAGCAGACATATGCTTTGGCCTTCTGCAGGCTTCCTGAGACTCATGCCCTCCAGCACTGCTTGCTGACCTCTCCTTCAAACACAGGACATTGATGGATCATCACAATGGACAAACCACTCTGGACCTACATGGTCGTGGAAACTCTAGTTATGCACCCACTGGAGTTTACAGTGATGCATTCTTTCACTGAGAAATTCTATTCTCTTGAGACTAAACATTTTGCAGGTACTTACCAGCTCTTATGAAGCTCTTACCTGGGAAAGATTCTCATGCCTAGGATGAAATGTATCAAAGAGCAGGAAAACTGCCACCTCTCCTAGATAGTCATCCTGTGATCAAGGCACTGACTGGTGGCACAGGAGTCCAGATTTCAAGTTTCTGTTCTGCAAGATGTCAGAATTCTCTATTCCAGGCAAGCTTTTTGGCCACCAAAATATCAAGTTATTTTGAAGAGCAGCTTCCTCTGTATATCCTGCTGGACCTATTTCACTTTGTATAAATAATTAACCATTAATTGAACTTAGGCTGCCCATTGGACTATTGCATTGGTGTTTCCCTAGGCCACTGAATAGGGAACTGTTTGTATAAACTTAGGAAGTTGCAGAGCAACAGAGGTAGCTGAGGAAGTCCCAAAAACTCAAGAAAAAACACTCAAAACACTTGGTAAAGTCATTGAGTAGAGAATGAAACACCTGTTTTTCAGGCCTTGACCTGAATGAGGATGAACAAGGACTACTAGCTGTTCTAGGAGAGGCTTTGTCAAATCATCTCCAAAAGTCGTGATTCCACCAAATTTTGAAAAGAAATAATATTTAAAAGTCACACTTTTTTTCTTTCTGAAATGAAAAAAAGAAACCTGTAGCTAAATGATCCTCTAACAAACCCCTTGCATTAGAATGAAGGTGTTAAGTATCTTTAGCCTCATGATATCTTGATTCTAAAAGTTTCTGGAACCTCTGCCCCAGACATGAAGAAGGACCTCACAGCTCCTGTTCCAAGTGGAGTGATTTCTTCACCTGACACTCTTCCCAGCTTTGCTGGCATTTTTCAAATGAAGGTTTAAGTCTATTACTTACATTCTATTTTCAAATGACAAATATGACTTTTAGTCATATTTAGTCATACAGAAAGATAACTGAAAGCAATAGGAAAAATTCAGTTACTAGTGTAACATTACCATAAAAGACTAAATGAAAGGTAAGACAAGGACTGGAAAGGTTGAGTCCTAATCCTCTTACCCAGCTGCTAGATAATGTACTGTAATAGCTTTAATATTTACAATTGGTGGTCAAAAATATTTATTTTCAAGCAGCTTTTTGATAAGGAACTTCGATTAAGAAGTTTGGTTAGGAATTAAATTCCTTGTTGTAGTCAGATTCACCTCTCTATAAGCACTTGATATCAACAAATTGGTATTTCTGTAGACTACTCAAGAGTCTGTTTTTTCTTTAATGTCATACAATCATTCTCATAAGCACTTGCATAAATTCAGTTAAGAGTTAACCAACTAAAATATACAAATATGCGGGAGGTTTTATGAAGAACTGCAACTTCAAAAGGAGTTGGTTTAGTGGTCATGACCCTATTTTTTGCAATAACTTATGCATCATGAACTTACGTAATTGGCAGCAGATAACATATCACACTCTCAGTTTTATGTCCTTGGTTTGACAACAGTGTCAATTGAAGTATTTGCTAACTGCAGAACAAATGGAGCCTCATAGCTGAAAATGTTTTCATTCCAAAATTGATGTTTGTAGCAAAACACTCCCCCTTTATTGTCCTTTTTTAACATTATTAAATTCAGTATCAGGAATGGATAGGGGTATACACATAATTTTGGACATCAAAAAAAATCTCTGTCTGTAATTTATCTTAGCAAAGTGGAAATATCTGAGAAAGAAAAGTATATATTTTTCTAAATAAAGTATTGTCAGGAAGCACAAAAGCACACATATGAAATGGCCTTGGAGCACTAATTCTTTGTTATCTTTAGAGCAGGAGTAAGCTTTAAGATAAATTATTGGGAAACGAGTGACCTGGATTTTAAAACACTTTAGTAGGGTAGGTCTAAGTCTACTTTTTTCTCTTCCTTTTCCCAGAGACTGCATTAAACAGTAGCCAAGAGGCAAGCCTAGACTGCTTCTTTATGTTGAAACTGGACACCTGCACCATCCACTTAAAAGGATAATTCTCTTGGGACACTGGAATCTTCATAAGCTACAGCAGAAAATGCATAAAGCAACAAATTATTATACTGAAGAGAGGGATTTAAAAGGAACCTTAGTGACTTCATTCCTTAATATCTATTTAAATTCAATGGCAGAGAAGCCCAAATTTATTGAGTCTCTTTTTGAGTGATCTGAGGCTTAGGAGTAGAATTTGTTTAGGATTTAACTTTGAAAGGTGTATTTCGTGACGTGCAGTTTTCTTTCAAGACACTTCTTTCTCAACACTGAGCATATTGATACACAAAATATTGAACATAATTCACAACAGTGTACAATACAGAGGAAGTGAATGGTGGAAATTGTATTAATTTGAAGTTTTTTGCTTGACCAAATTACAAATGAATGTTGGGAAACACTCTTCCCCTAGCCTGCAGCACTGCAGGGGGTGGTTGTGACCCAAGGGCAGGACCTGGCGTTTCACCTTGTTGAACCTCATACCATTGGCCCATCGACCCAGCCTGCCCAGATCCCTCTGCAGAGCCTTCCTGGCCTCCAGAAGATCACACTCCCAGCCAACCTGGTGTCATTGGCAGACTGAGAGTGCCCTGGATTCCCTCGTCCCGATCACTGATACAGATATTAAACATGGCTGGCCCCAACACTGATCCCTGGGGAACACCACTGGTGACCGGTCACCAGTCGGATGTAATTCCAGTCACCAGCACTCCCCAGGCCCAACCAGTTCATTACCAGTGAACAGCACACCCATCCAAGCCATGAGCAGCCACTTTCTCCAGGACAATGCTGTGGAAAATGGTACTGAAGCTTTATTAAAGTCTGTGTAGACATATCCACAGCCTTTTCCTTATCCACTAAGTGGGTCACCCTGTCACAGAGGGAGATCAGGACAGTCATAAACTGACCTTTCATAAACCCATGCTGTTTGGGCCTCGTCTCCTGACTGTCTGCACATGCCATGTGATGGCACTCCAGATGTTCTGCTCCATAATCTTCCCCAATATTCCACATTCATCAGATGGAAGAAATGCACAGAGTTGCTGTTCTGAAAGAAACAAGTGCAGCATGAGGGACTGCACTGTCACAAAGCAAGAAAACAGTGCCTTTGAGGCTGTCCATGCAAAGGTCTGTGTAAACTCCGGAACAGATATGGTGGTGCACTTTGGAATCATAGGGGAAATTTGGCTTGAAGGGATGTCATAAACTGACCAAACCCATTTCTGTTTCTCGATGTAGGAACAACTATGTCTTTCTTCTGAGTAAATTCTTTTTTGTTTAGCCTTTTCTTAGAAACCTCTCATCATGGATTTTATTCAACTTCCATAGTGCTTCACTGCCCTTATCATTACATTTTCCTGATGTCTGACTCAAATTGCTCTTGTTGATATATAACATTGCATTCAGCTCTGGACAACACACACTCAAAAATATCTGGATTGTATCTGCACCAGCATTTTAGTACATCGTTACTCAGTACGCTCTGATTCACACAACAAAACAAACTCATACTCACAGACTTTCAGACAAAACTAAATCAGAAAATGCATTCCAGAAGTGCATATAATGATCTCCAACCAGTACATACATCCAGTTTGAGGGACCAGCCCAGAACTATTCCAAAACCTTAAAGCATGCATGACTGTGGATGTCAGGCCCTCAGCACCAACCATTTTACTCTATAAGTCCTTTTCTTCTTTTACCCCACACTCTTACGAGGCCACATTACTTACTAAAGTAGATATAGCTGTTGGCAAACATTCACTGGAAAAGCTGTGATGGGATGGAGAAACTGATTAATTAGGAAAGGGGAGGCCAGTTACAAAATGTGGCAAAAGGCCTTTTATAGCCATCATTTGCCCTGACCCCTGTTACATAGAATAATTGTCATGCAGCTGTGCAGCCCTTTCCCTTGGGGTGGCAAGCACCCTGGGTTGGTCAGTTTGAGGACACAAAGATAGATTGTAAGAGCCAATGACTATATTGCCTTTAATAATGTCACATTTTAATTTGGTATCTCAGAACATAACTAAGGATAAGATGCAATTAAGATAAGAAAAAAACCACTTAATTTCAGAAGACAATGAACTGGCATGACATCTTTTAAACAATGGAACAGCCTCCCAGACTCTTCCCAGTAATGGATCCTATTTGTTTGGTGCTTTTATAGCCAGATTGGCAAATGTTAGGAACAGCCTGCAGGATATAGCCTTGCTTTGGCAAGAGATTGGACTGGATGATCATTTCCATCTAAGCTTCTTCCCAATTCAAGCTTAAGTTTTGGAAGCAGGATCTCTTTCTTACTTTGTATTTGCCATATGAAACTGTATTTCTGGTGGAGCTCCTAGGTATGACTCTTAGCCTCAAAAAATTCCGGTTAGAGCTCTTGGGATATGACGCAAACCTCTTTAGAGATGACCAGACTGTTTCTGCTGCTTTGGGGACCCTCAGAACAAGATTTTGATACTCACAAAAATGGATGCATGTCTGCAAATGTGTGAGAAGTCAGAGCCACTCTTCCCTTTAGGTTACTCAATTTGGCAAGAAGCAACCCAGCATTAGCAGAAATATTGTGCAGCTCTGTGAACAGGTAACTTTGCCTGAGCTACTCTTTCCTGCTAAATAGTGGAATGCTGACACAGTGACACAGCTTCTGGATTCAAGTTGACTTGTGCCTTGTCAGTCTGCTACGTGCTCAGAGGAAGCTTTCACCTACTTTCATAGAAATGTCTTTAATTAATTGTTAATAAGGAAAAAAAAAAAGAAAACCCCCAAATAACAAAACAACTTCTCCCTTTTGACTCATCCCATGTGCCTCATCTCTTTAATGCCTGTCATCAGACTGTCAGAACACTGAGGGATGAATCAGTATTATTTAATGTCTAATAAGAATCAAGCAATCAAGCATCTTGACCCAACAAAAACAACAGAAACCAAGGGAATTGCATTGCACTAACAGACAGCAGTCGAGAGTTTTACTCGTTGTTTGGGGCCAGCTTGTCCAGTTAAAATTTCTGTAATGTTGAACCTTCTTCTCTAAAAATTTATTTCTTAAAACATCCCAGTTTAGCCAGCCATAAATGGGTCATCTAAGCCTTACAAGTAATTTTGAAAAATTATGGCCACATTCTTGAATGGAGAGGCCACATTTTTATTTCAGCAATATGGATATAAATTAGAACCCTTCCTTCTCTCTTTCTCAAAATAAAGAACAATGCTCTTTACTGGGCCATATATTGTAGCCCTTCAACACAAATACATGCACACTAAGACCAAGACCACCAATAGCAAATGCAGAATTATTTATTGCCATGTGAAAGATAAGTTCACACAACAGAGCAAACAGGAAAAAAAAATTTGAAAACAAGTTTTAAAATTAAGATTACAGAGCAGAAATAACAGGAGAAGAACTTAAACATATTGCTGCCCCAAGAGGATGTGAATTTCAATGGAAAATAACTACCAAATGTTTCCAAAGCCAACCACAAAAAATCAAATAAGATTCAACTTAAGCACAATTTATTCTGGAGATTTTGTTATTATAGAGTCACACATGCATGTAGTATTCATGGTTATTTCTCAAAAATTAAACTCTTCTGGGCTCAAATTTGTGTAACACCAAAAAAGGGTTTTAAAAAGAGAAATCCCTCTATTCTGTGAAACAGTTTCTGGGAACTTTCCTGGAAATCCCAGCAAAACAAGCCAAAGAAAATTATCTATGGGGAATTGCGATTGTTGCAGCAAATGTGAGCTTATACTCTGATTCATTTAACTAAACTCTTTGAGTGAATAATGGAATACAAAACAAGGGGCATACTGAAGAAGAGTAATCAACCTATAACAATCTCTCCAGTTATCAACTGTACATTATACAAATGTGAACCCAGATCAGCAAAAAAAGCCCTACCACACTTACATGTTATGACTTTTCAATAGAAGCCTTAAAGCAGCATTTGTCAATGGTGTTAATTTTAAATTATATGGCTAGTGACAACCCTGTATACCACCCAGGATTTCAGCATGCTGGGAAAATCACATTTCTCTTTTAAAGTTATATTTAAAAAAACCCAATCGTTTTTGAAGGATATTAATGGGTACAGAGTGAGATAAGAAAACACACACAGTGAATAAGTTAAAATTAAAAAATAGATGTACAAGAGACATATTCAACATCCAGATTCCAAAGCCTGAGTGAATTTTCATTTCTATTTCGTTTTAAATGAGTAGTAATGTGCAATAATTGTACTAGGAAAATAGAAACTGTTCTCTCATAAGCAATACTGCTGTTTCCAAACAACAACTGCACTGTTAACACATTCATTTTTATTGTACTTTATTAGTAATAGTCAAAAATTGTCATGAACTTGGGGTTATTGAGTGAAATGCTTTGATACCCCCATGAACTTATTTTGGGCAAGCACATAAGACACTCAGCAACTGTGGATCTATGACTATTATTAGAATTGTTTTTGAGTAGGTCAGCAGTTACATTTGGGTGAAGACTGGTCTCCAGTGGTCCACAAGCAGATGTACATCTACCCATGCTTATTGTGGTACAATTTGGAGAAGTGCCACTTTGGAGAAACTACGTTAAGTCCTGGGAGGAAAGTGCAACAGGAAGAAGTGCAGTACTCAGAGATGGAGACTGAGATGCTGCTAATTTAGAACTGATGTTGATAACCTTTTAATGAAGTGTAGCAATGCAGATGACAAGAGATACACGTGCTTTATATTCGTGTCTGCAGTTTCTGATGCACCATTCAAAACACCACCGTAATTAAAGCATGCCAGCTTGGACCAGGACTTCCAACAGTTTTTTTTAAAGTACGTTATGTCTCAGTATGGCCTTGAAAATTTGCCTTAGTCACACCTTGTGTTTCAGATTACTCACAGGTTCCTGTGACAATTTTATGGTCAAGCTGGGAAAGATCAAACAGCTGAAAAAACTTAATACACTTCATTTTTCCTACTAAAGAAATAAAAAACTAAAACAAAAACAGACAAAAACCTCAACAAACAAAAGGGAAACCCACCAGACATATTTTAAAGAGAAGAGTTGCATTTTGGGCATTTATACCCCTATCTCATTACAAATGCAGCAAATTCTAGGGCAGATTTACATAGTTCAATGACAGCAGAAGAGGAAGTAAAAATTTGCACCCCACACCTCAAATGCATATGGGTAGAGGAATTCTGCATTTGAACATCTGTCTTGTGCGGAAGGGAGTGACTTCATCCCCAACACATAACATACCTGAACTGGCAGAAAGCTGCTAACAACCTCTTTAATACTGTCATCCTCATGTACCTTAAGACACAAACATCTGGGCCAAACTCCAAAACTACATTGTTCAGCAGTCGAATGGCAAAAAGCCATCTAGAATTAAAAAATGGTACATCAAATTAACATGCAGTAAACAATTAATTTTGCGGTCTTTAGTTAGCAAAACAATTTCCTCACATCACCTTTCCCAGAAAGTGAAGGCTGAGACATAATATACAGTGCTAAATTAAACCTCACACAAACATCACTGACATGTACAGAGGTACAGTTCTTCAAGTGCTTATTCACTGAATGCCATTCAAACAAATGGCAAGTTATTGGGGGTCAAGGGCAAGCATTACATGAGGATTTTTCAGCTATTCAGAGCTGTGAGTCAAAGGTGATGTATTGTTAAATTGAATATCTATACAGGAAGGCTGTGTTTACAGAGTTTGATGGCAATGAGCACTGTACTGAATATAAATGTCACCTTATTTATCATCCTGTATTATTTTTAGAATGTTTATTGCTAGGAAATAGACTTACGCAACTTTAATTCTATACTAGAAAGCTCTCTATAAGAGAAAAAAGGTGATGCCAGAACTTTTCAGAAAAAGGTATTTTCAGTGTCTACAGTTTCCATAGCTGTGAAAATAAGCACCTCTTCAACTACAGTCTCTAACAGTATTCATCATATCGGGTCATTTTGGGAAACTTCCTTGCAGGTGTTTAAAAGATTACGGCTTGATCTCCTAATGGAAAAAAAAATAATAATGCATCAAACACCAAATAAAGTAAATCATTTTTACCCATAGAATGGAGGATAAATGTTTTATAAAGTCCTTCTCTGACTGATTATAACCTAGAAATGAGAAAAAGTTCCAAACACCTTCAAAAGTGATTCATTAAATGCTGGTGGCTGCATCACTGCCTCCTATTGCCACATGCTCAAATTTCATCATCTTCTGTCAGAAGCCAACTCGCCAAAGTGATGGTGGCACCCACTAGCTAAGCAGCTTCTGTCCTGATTCCCCAGATGAGCTGCTGCTCTCAAAAAACAGGGCTTCTCAGTACAGGTCCCCTTCCTGTTTTCTCAAAACACACACTTTTCCAGCTTGGTTCCCCCCTAAAAAGGGTTCATATTTACGGAGTCTGCCAGGACTAAATTTGGGTGGTTCTTAACGAGAGATGGATATTAGCACCAAAATATTCCCATTAAATCAGCCAGATCTAGGATCCTCCCCTTCTTGCTTTTTAATTGTCACCATGACAATGTCAACACTTCAATCATCAGTGCTGAACATATGGGAGATGTGGCCCAGCTTGTCTCTTGGAGTCGTTACCTAGACTGCTTTCAGATGCACTACTGCATTTGGTTTATATTTCTTCGGTTTTCTTCACAGTCAGAAAGCTGGAGAAAGGGGATGGGAACCAGACAGCACTTGTGGCATAGAGAAAATAGCAACTAAATGCCCAGTTCTGAAGCTAAAAGAACAGAACTGCCTTAAAAGCCAACTTCAAGGCCACTGTTGAAGGAGACTGATGTCAGGAGTGATTGTTGCAATATCTGTCCAGCATCTCACTCAAGAAAGGTGCATGCTTTGTCTCAGTAGTGGGGGTCATTGTAAGACATATGAGGAGCAGCTGAGGGAGCTGGGGGTGTTTAGCCTGGAGAAAAGGAGGCTCCAGGAGATCTTACTGCTCTCCACAACTACTTGAAAGGAGGGTGTAGCAAGGTGAGAATGGGCCTCTTCTCCCAGGCAACCAGCGACAAGAGGAAATTACCTCAAGCTGCACCAGGGGAGTTCAGAGTGGACATCAGGAAGAATTCCTTCTCTGAAAGGCTTGTCAAGCATTGAAATGGACTTCCCAGCATAGTGGTGGAGTCACCATCCCTGGAGGTGTTCAAGAAAGGACTGGACGTGGCACTCAGTGCCATGGTTTAGTTGGCAAGGTGCTGATTGGTCAAAGATTGGATTCCATGATCTTGCAGGTCTTTTCCAACCTAAATAATTCTGTGATCTGTATATAGGAAAAAGTTGCACCTGAGTTAAACGAGGGCAAATATTCCTAATAGTGGAAATCTAAATCTTTAATATTGTAGCATCTTTAATATTATGTTACACCTTTAGTGTTAATTTGGTCTAAGAGTAACTGTTTCATAAGCACGGTTTTATTTTTAAGTAAAACCTTTGGAATTCTTTTAAAAGATGTTTACAGTAGTTAAAGAAAGATCACATTTTAAAGGTACATTTCTAATTTCATGCTGGCAGAACCTTAGCTGGGAACACTACCAGCACTATTTTGATAGCAAAAGCTGTGACAGTTTACATCAGCTAAGGTTGTCTGCAGTCTGCTGATTATCATGATCAAACTAAAATACAAGAATGTGGTCAGCAGACCATATATATGACAAAGAACACTGGGGTGCAAAAATTGGAAATAAGCTTATGAAATCTGTGAGTGTACAGAACAGAACTGGAGTATTTCACTGGAAGAACTACATGACTTCAAGGATTGAAACAGTACAAACAGAATGAAATCCAGAACTGCCTAGCCCAAATTCATGAAGCTGGAAGCAAAAAATATCACAATAAACTGGGCACTTGCCAGCTGCACGTGGAGGAGAAAACTCTAGATGGTTCAGTCAAAGTCAGAGTTAGCATGAGCCCTTAAAGAGAGGCAGCGATGGTAAACAAGTACAATTCAAAAACACATGGGGTATTTCCAGCAGCGAGGGATGCGCTGGTCATACGTCACTGGAATACTGTGCAAAATTTAGGTCACTCCTTTCAAGGACAGACACAGCTGTGCTCCATATGGGGGAGTTCCACAGCCACGGCCCTGTCACACAGCCCCTGAGCATGTGCCTGGGCTCCCACGTTTGTGCCTGGGAAATCCCATGCCATGCACCACACGAGCAGGAAATCCAGCCTGTGGGAAACGTGAACACCACAGATGGCCAGCGAGCGCACAACCCGCCCAGCCCTCTTGGCCACACCCGGCTCACCAAGGTGGGCTGACTCTACACTGTGTTGGCTGACACAACAAGAGGGGCTCCAGAACAAATGTACCCAAACTTTTCATTTGTCCTTTGGGTCTCAGGTAGGTCCAAGCCATATTGCACAGCAGCACTCCAATAACACAGCACATGCAGGGTACACCCAGCATGCCCCTGACATGCCACGCTCCTTGCCCAGGTGTTCAGCTGTCAAGCTGCATCCCTGTTTGTCTGTGACTTCCAGATGTCAACCAGACTGATGAGAATGACTGTGCCGAACCAGTGGCCATATGCTGTGCCAAGCACTGCTAATGCAAGGAATAGGAGGATAGGGTAGAGCCATCTCTTGTTGTCCAATTAATTCCTTCCTGTATGATGCAGGAAAATGGAGTTGTCATGAAACAGGTGCAGAAAATTGCTTCTAGAAGGATCAGAGAAAAGGAAAATCCATCTCATGAGAACAGACTGTGCACACATCTGAACAAACAGGTGCAGACCGATGTGAGCCTCAGTTGGCCTCGTGCAGTCCCAGAATCCACATGGGCGGAATTAGCTCAGTGCTAATGAAGTCTCCAGCAGAACTCACCAGCTCAGTCTTAGCATTACACTGCCATAGCCCTACAGGCACCAGGAGAGGGCCAACTGGCATCCCAGCTCACTCCAACTGTTAGCAGAGAGCCTGGATCTGCCTGTCCCCATCAGCGCCGACGCACCCCACAAGAGTTTGGCTGGTTAGTCCCAGTGAAGCAGTGACCACGGGGATAGGACTTCCCTCAATAATCTTAAAGTCTTTTCCAATCTAAATGATTCTACAATTCTTTAACTCACAGAAAAAAGGGAGGCAGGAAAACTGCCTCAGCAAAGAGACAATGTTGGCACACCAACAAGCAGTGTAAATGTGCCATAGATACTTTTAAGCTGAAAATATGAATAATCCCATCCATTATAGCAGCAAGATCCTGGAATAGCCCTCACAAGTATTGGAGGTAAAATGTAAATAATTGTAAGGTGATGTTAAGTGTTTCTGAACAGATCTCTGTGCCACAGAGGTGTCTGAAACACTCACAGATGTCCCATAGGACCCTGCCCTGAAAACCTCTGTTAGTTGTGAACTGCAAACCAAAATCCAATTGAAATCAGAAATTTAATTAAAAGCAGCACTTCTGAGCCAGCTGCTGGCAGGCATTACACTGGTAAAAAGTGACAGCTGCTTCATTGGCAGTACAATGTCAACAACTGTAGAAGAGGCCAACGAACAGGCACAGGCCACAACTGCCCAAGGAGCACCCCACTTTGAAGAAGGTGCTTGTAAAAAAGGCTTCAGAGACTTTTGTCTATGCTTTCATCATGTAAGATACTTATGCTCCTAGTTTATATTTATATTTTGCTGCTGTCTTCCTTGTTTGGTTTTTTTTTTGGCTCAGTGTGAGCATAATGCCAATTAAAATTAGTTCAGAAAGAAAACATCAGGTTTTCCAAATACAACGTAATTGTTCTTTAAAAACTCATTGTTCCCTCATTACCTAGCAAATCCAGTGTTTGTTTGCAATAAATGTACATTTCAGAGCCCTTTCCCATTTATAAAGTGGACTTAGATCACTTTGATCCATTTTATTTGCATATGTAAGTATATGTAAGTATATGACTCCCAATTTTAAAAAGAGGTTATTAATACTTTTCTAAAAAGGCAGCATTTTCTTGTTTAAAGAAATGCAAACTTGATTTCAAGTAAGACAGAGTAGCAAGGGATTAGTACTCTCACAAAATCAATTTTATTAAAATGTCCAAAATAAAAGTACAGTTGAATTCCAGGAAGTGGATTTGCACATATGTCAATATTCAGAGCAATTTGTGGCCCTTAAATTAAGTTTCACAGGGAAGGGTGGACCACTCCAGCTACCCAGAATAATTCACACATTGAAAAGAGTGGATTGGAACCCAAAATTTCATACCTAAGTTTAAAAGTAACCATTTAGTCTTTGGTTGTTTTTTTCTGCTAGAGCTTCAGGTAGAAGTGATGTGCCCTCAGAAATGATGAGCTGTATCACATAGATATGCTTGTCACAGTTTTTCCCTGTGAAGAGACTATATTGCTTAGTCTAAGAATAACTTTAAAATTCACAGAAAGTGAGAACTGTTGAGCAGATAAAAATAAAAAGTCATAGGAGGACGCACTGTTAGGCATAAACATTGAGACCCTTCAAATCAACTTGAGCTGTTGAGCTAACCTAAACATTTCAGGTCAGATCCTGATCCCAGTGAATTCAAAATGATTTGCAGTGATAACTAATGTTTCTCCTTTTATTTCTGTTTTCCTGCTAATGAGTATCAGATATAACATTGCAAGACTACACTGTAAACAAAGTGCAAAGTTAATCATTTTCAAAGGAACACTCTATTCACAGTAGGCTGTATAGGGAAGGAATTCAGCCTAAGTAAATAAACCTTGAAGGTAGATGAGAATATACACAGAAAGCAAAAATAAGAAGATGCAAGTTTAAAAATTACTGGGTATATGATGGAAGCAAAATATACCACTTACGAGGAAAATTCAACAACTGAGTAAAATGCTGAGTAATTTCATTTGTGCGTTAAATTATTTGCAATTTCCTGCATGAAAGTAAAAAATAGAACAGAAATTCAGACCCTTGTTATGCCAAAGATCTTTTCTTCATCCAAGAGCAGAGGAGCGAGAAGGTTTACACAATTTTATGTCAATTAAAATATTCCATATAAACAACGCATACTTGTCCAAACTAACTGACTTCCACTTCCAATTCTTTCTGGGCAAAGTCTGAGAAAGAAATCCTGCATTGCAATATAAAATAAGCAAATTTCATCTATTTTGGAACAAGTGAAGAATTACATGCCGTTCAGATACATCAAAACCTTTCTATCTGGCTGCAGAGGCCTATTATTAGGATGTGTTAAACCTGTCCAGAAACTTCTTTCTACTATTGATAAACAATCCACACATTAAATTAGAATACTAAAACATGTATTCCTTCCAGTTCTTATGTATGTTTGTCATTAATCCAAAACAACATTGCCAAACCTCGACCACAGAAATAGTAAAAATAAATACCAAAGGTCTGGGAAGAGAAATCCTGAGGTCACAAAGAGAAGGTAACTTCAAGGGAGTATCCTGAAAATTAAGTCTTATAAATCATCATGGACTGAAAGAAACAAATTCAGCAATTGCATAATGCCATTTTACATGGCTAAAAATAATAAGAGTCGTGGGGTGAATGCCAGGAAAAAAAAATCACTGGAAAACTTCACAAACATTTATGTTCAAATAAAAGACTTGAAGCAAGAAAGTTGTTTGATGAGAGCCTCAGTGCACAGCAATGGTGCCTTCCAGCCTCCTGCTTGGCATGCCACTTGCTTCAAACGAGTCAGTCATGCTTACAGCAATCATTTATACAAAACCAGACCCCATTATGTTCATAATATACATTTTAGTGATGTTGGGGATAGAAGGTCAGCAGAATAATCATCTCCATTCTATATTCAAAGTAGGCTGAAACTCCTGCCTTTCTGGGTAAACTCCTCCATTCTTGCTGAAGTGTTTGTTCCTCTGCTCTACAGCTTATTCAAAACCATTAAACCACTGCTGGGTAAAACCATTATATTGAAGAAAACGAGGGTCACCCTGAAGAAGATTATCCTATACATGATCCCTAAAGATTTTCCTTGAATAAATGTTTTTTTAAACGCTATTTTTTCCTGCCTTCCCCTCTGAGTCTGTTAGAGATTGAAAATTCAAATGTGTATTATTTCAGGCAGGGCACACGCAATCGCCTTAGAACCTGATAATTATTAAGTGACATTATTTTCAAATTCTTTTTATTTTACTGTACTTGCTAAGGAAAGTAAGATGATACATATTGGACCCTGAGTCTTCAGGGTCTTTTGTCTGTTACCATGCTATATGGCTTGGGCAAAATCACAGTCACAAGGAAGGCGCCAGGAGTTGTGCTGCTGATCACTCACAGCTTTCATCACACAAAGCTCGGTGCTCTGAGAATCAGCCTGTGACAAAGACTGCCAGGCAGCAGTGAGACCCCCCTTGGTAAAGGATCCCAAAGGGGTGGTGTTCTTTTTACCCTGACAGAGACTGGACCCTGTCTTTCAACTCAAAAGTATCCCCGTAACATTTTGAGAGAACACCCTTGCTATGCTGCCTTTTAAAAGATGGAAAACTAACCTGAGTTATCAGCCTGCTGTGCTCATCTCTCTAAACAGTGTTAGTGTGTTGAATTTTTATGTCATATGCTGAAGCACATTCTGTTATAAAACACTGCACGTGCTGAATTTTGTTATCATCTTCTTAGAGGAGATTTAGATTCTCCTTATCCTCATCTACAGCACACCTGAAACCAGTATGAACAAAGACAATGGAAGTATTTTCTCTTTCCTGCCAAGGACTTCATCTGTATTCATTGTGTATAAAGTCGCCGCTTAAGTATAACTCTACAGGGTTCCACTTCTGGACGAGACTGTTGCCTTTGCTGCAGAGCAAACCATTCAGATGACTGTAATTATACAGTACTGCAAGGGGTCCGGCCTGAGCTCTTGAGCCACAGCAGCTTTCGAGCAGTTTGCTTGATGGTAGCAGGGATGTGCTTGGCATGGGGGTTCTGGATAATCTGATTTCCTACTGATGGGACTGTGTTAGCAGCTGCTGCTGAAGCTGGCATTGCTGGCTCCCCCAGAAGCTGGCTGTGCACCCCAGCCAGCTACATCGCCCAGCAGGACCCTGTGACAGCCACTGTCACCTCCGGTACATCTCCTACGCTCTTCCACTACACAAAAGGATAAGACTACACACATTTGCAGTTAAACCTGTTTCTGCTCTTAACACATTCTCACTGTGCAATTCCACCCAGGGATGAACTGATAATAATTCTCAGTCAGTCTGATGGGACGGTTGTGTGGCCATTTCTCTTGTGCTTCCCCTGCATCACAGGTGATCATTTCCTTTTGTCATTAACAGGTTTAGGGAAGTAATCTGTCAGGAAACAACTCTTTTTTTCTAAAGCCAAGCTTCTCTGCCCCTTTAGTCCCCAAAGCATGTCACTGCAGGAACACACAAGGCACAGTGCAAGCAGAAGTGAGGAAGGATTAACGGGGTGGAAAGTTGCACTTTTTATCATTCAAATTGCACTGAAAGTTATGCTATTAGACACTATTTTAGGGGTTCTAAAGTAAACTCAGTCACCAAAATCATCTGGGTTTAAAACCAGAACTTTTAATCGAGAACTTTTTGCTTATCTAGTTTCTACCCCAGCCAGATGGGCTGCTGGCAACAGGGGCACTAAGGAACAGCCATGGAGAGGCAGGTGCAGAAACCCCTTAACACATCAGAAGAACTGTACACTTGGTTACACAGCAAAGCCTTGGTAGATGGCTCATAAACTCAAGAAAATGTTGGTTTCCACTTACTCAGGGTGAGATCTGAGCATTGCACTAACAGACCTGTGGCTGTGGAATCAGTCCTGCCTCCAAATTAAACAACTCTTTCCCAGTTCAACCCAGAGTCAGCAAAAAGTGAGGGGAAAAAAATTTAAAAGCTTCAGTGTAGGGAACCTCTTTGCCATATATGACACACTTGTCATGTATTCAAAGGTGACAGTGACAAGGTAGGGTAGGAGATTCAAAGTCCATAGTTCTGCTAGTGAATCCATAGACGAATCTGCAGCACGGCACTTTTTTCTTTCAATACTCAAACCTACTCCAGGCATTGCCTAGGCTTGGCTTTGTGTGTTTTTTCTGAGTCATATATATTTTATTTAAAAAAAAAAAAAAAGCAGAAGGGAGGAAAAGAAAAGCAGGTGTCATCTAAAAGTGGTGAAAGATTAAGAGGGAGGTAGATCCAGAGACAGACAGACCCATGCACAGACTCCAGCATATGGTAACTTTTTTCCAGAGGTGTCACTACAAGCAAACAACTGCAAATGGAGTTTATCCACCACCAATTTCAGCAATATAACACTTAACCCACTTCTTTCAGATACCAGACAGGTGAGTAATTTACCACCGCACCACTGCACCTCTCTTCAGTCACTGGATAGCCACTTACATGAGTAGAAATTGTCCAGCTCTTATTTCAGGAAAGTCTTTTTCATTTCCTTCACATAGAGTTCTAACACATTAACAACATGGAGCTTAGATGACATGAGAGGTGGAACTCTTCCAAAATACATTTTGGTTCCTGTCAGAAAGTATTGCGTGCCTTTGTGCAGGAAATTATAAAATAGAAAATAAACATGTAAATATACCATTTCAACACATCCTCTACATCAAAGCAGACCTGATGGTTTTAATTTCAGCTTTTTGAGGTTTTGTTTTTATAAGTTGCTGAATTTATTTTGTAGCTCCTGTTTATGAAAAGGACTTTAAAATAGTTATAAATTACATTTATCAAATGAAGAAAAACTACAACTATAAAGTTCTCAGAAAAAAGAAAATAATGTGAACCATGTATGTGCACTTGTGCGAGGACACACACACACAAACTTATGTATTTTTAAGTTAGTGACTGCTGAACCACAGACCACATGCAGAAGAGTAAAAACCACCCTTAACCAGATGTGCCACTGTAAACCCCATACTTTAGGATATATTCTATGAAATCCTCAGTGTGCAGGAAGACATAAGTTCCCACACTATTAATATCAGTGATATGGATTCCTAGAAAGACTGACTACCTTCACATACCTAAAAATAATCTAAACTCCAACTGGGAGGTACAGCCCTTGTGAAGTAGGGAGGGGTGAAAACACATGATTTTGCAAACCATCCAGCATAGCACAGAAGGGAGAACAGCAGCGACACGTCGCTTCAAACCTTCTGAGGACCAAAGGGCTGCAGACAGAATTCCACCCTTTCCCACGGAGTTAATACACAAGCACTGCACCTCAACTGAACACATCGGTGCCTTGTAGGGCCATGTAGAGCCACCATTTGTTTCACTGTGAAACAGTGGCCTCAGGATACACTTGAATTTTCCTATGGCAGGAGTGTGTAGCTTTGGGCAGCCGGAGGAAAATGCTTCCCTGATCTGTTCTATCCACAGTTGAATAGGAAACCCCAATTCAAAGGTTTCCTTCAAGCTATAAAAACAAAGCAAAGCTGTTTCCAGGGAATGGAGAAAAGGTCCTTTCCAAAGTCCCTATCCAGCTACAAATAAAGTATATAAGACCAAATAGCTTTTTACCTCCGAATATCTCCCACTGATCTAGTAGAGCAAAGTCTGTTGATATTCAGGGTTGCAAACCCATCTGTTTACTTAGGCTTTTGTCTGTCAGCATAGTTTGAAGAGGTCATTTTGAGAGATCAATTTTTTTTTCCTGGGGGTTTCTTCAGAGCTACCACAATTTGTTATTGCGTCTGTTTAGAAGCTTTAATTTGTGGTTTTCAATATTGCATAACTGCAGAGAGAGGTGGTGAGAGGCCCACATGAATAGTTCAAAATAAGTTTGACAATATAGTAAATATCTACTCAGTAATTTTCCCTGGACTGAACACCATGGAATGCCAAAGAAGTTATTAATCAGACTAGTGAATGAACGTGGCTTTATGAGGGATGGAGCATACATTTCCCCTCAGATGCTAAAGTGCTGAATTACCTTGCTGTTGACTCCAACTTAAGATGATGCACCAGAGCGCTTCAAACCAGGCATCCAACTAGATTGCTCTAAACTAGCCTATTCAGAACCAGATAAAGAAAAAATAAAATGAGATTTTAATTTTGCCTTTTATTTAGAGTTCTTGTAACAAGTTACATAAAAATGAAGCAAGCTGCCTAGCCTCCCATGAGGAGGCTCATCATTCATTTTTCCATTTCACAGATGTGAGATGGGAGGCATAGACATGCATAGTCACTTTTGCAGAAGCATGAACTGCACCTGGGGGAATTGAAGGTCCTCAGGGTCTTTGGGAACCTGCAGCCAGAGCCCTGGCATTGGCCACAAGCAGAAATGGGGCACTCAGGACCCACAGGCACATTGGGTTGTGTGTTCCAAAGTCAGTGTGGCAGGCACCTGGGCGAGTGTCAGTTGTGGCAGCATCTCAGGGATGCATGAGCCACATTTGCATAGCAGAGGGCAGTGTTCAGCGTTTTGGACAACTAATGTCCCTTTCTGAGGAAGCTGGTGAGGAAATGATGTGCATGTTGCAAGCTGGGAACCCTGCAACAACGGAGTGGCAAGGTTGTGAGCAGAGGCACCAAACTAGATTTAACCTCTGTACCTCTGGGACAGGTCTCCATCTAGTTCAGCAGCAAGGAGTTCACGGGCCACAAATTCCTTCTGATGGGTGAAGACTGAAGGTGGCCAGTCAGTGCTCAGCCCTGCGTACTGCGAGCACTTTGCTACTGATACACAACACACCCAACCCAAAACCACTCACGTGCCCACTCTGTGGACAGCACACAGGTCTACCTGGCGGTGCCCGTGAGGTGACACTTCAGCTTAATGACTTTGCTAGACCTAGTCCCGTGAGAAGCATGTGTTTATACATCACTTGACAGGTGCAGAAAAGTACTGCTGGCTCCTCCTGGGACGCCGCAACGGAGTGTCTGCCCTAACTCGCTGCTCACCTGGATGCAGCAGGACCCCAGTAAACAGGGGCACATCGCAGACGCAGCGCTTTCCTATCGCATCCACTGTCCCCTCTGCCCACCCATCGTGGCGCTTCCCGCAGCACCGGCCCCGCTGCGCCCGCGATGTCGCCCCTCATTCCCGAGCGCCGCGGGGGTGCAGGTGGCGGGGCCGGGGCAGGTGGCGGGGCCGTGGCCGGGGCCGGGCGCGAACAGCCCGGCCGGG
>WBMZ01011446.1:0-24571 GCA_013400975.1 Atrichornis clamosus
CCCCCCACCGCCGGCTGGTCCCCGGTGCGGCGTCCGGGTTCCCCAGCCGAGCGCAGCCGAGGCAGCGGGATGCTGGGCAGGAGGTGCTGGGCCGGCCCCGGTTCGGGGGCCGCTGCAACAATCAAACTTTGCATGAGGACGGTGCGAGCTGTGAGGATTCTGCTCCCCCTCCGCTCCCCGGCCCAGCTCTAGCTCCCTCCCCGCTGAAGGAGCATGCCTGAGAGCGCTGAGCATGCTCCTTTGCGGAGATGCAGCCTATCTACACCTGCTGCCAGACCCCCCGGGCCCTGAGAGGAATTTGGCTCAAATCATCATCATCATATAAATCTCTCTATCAATCTATAAGCGGTAAAGAGGGTGGCTGACTCAGGGGAAGCAGCGGTGAGGGAGCGGGTGCACGGGGCGAGGGCGGCGGGGCCGCCGGGCCGGAGTGAAACGACGGCCAAGCCGGAGGGGCGGGACACAGATACACCTCACCGCGGTGGTGGCGGAGGTAGTGCTAAAGAAGCGACAGGAGAGGAAGGGGAAGATAGCCTCCCTTCCCAGCCGCGTGCACTGCCATCCGCGGGACACCTCAGGGCACCGGCTTCCCCGCCGCCACGGAGAAGGGCTCTCCTCCGGGAAGGTAAACTGGTGAGCGCTGAAGTGTTCCTGGGGGCTCCTTTCCTTCTACGAACCAGGTCTGAAAGTACTTGTCTGTAAGGCATCAATGATAAATAGATTCACCCCCCTAGTCTTGCTCAGAACTGCTATAAATCTCCCCAAGGAAAGACTTCTCAGGACTGTAGCGCTGTTTGAGTATTTGAGGTGACGGAAGGACAGGACGGGAAAGGCGATGAAGAGATTTGCTTGAGAACCTCTGATCCTCACAGCGCTTCCAGGGCTTCCCCGCCGCAATCTCTGCTTGCCTGAGCTGCCCAGGAGTCCTCTCTCTCCTGCCTCAGTCTTCCCAGGATTCACAGGAGACAGCTGGTGCTGAAAAGGCAGGAACCGAGCCTTCCAATTAAGGGGGCGAAAAAGTTTTATTGTACCGGGTTATTTTAAAGAGGCCTTTAAAGAAAATATGTTTATGCTACAAGGGGGCAGCACTTGGCATGAACTGTCCGTAAAGCCTGAGGTACGTCCCGCTGTGAGCCGGACATCCAGCGCGGGATGGGGCAGGGCAAGGGGCTTCCAGTAAGCCCGTAGCTAGCTCCGCTGCAATTGGGACTCGTGTTGCAGCGTGTAGATGCTGAGCGACCTTGAGCAGAGAAACAGCTGAGGAGTAAGCATGGACACTTTCACCGTCCTCCCCTCTTCCGCTCATAAGGATGAGAAGACCTTCCAAAGGAGGCATTTCCGCAGATCCTGTAAGGATCTGGGCAGCTCTCTGGGACCAGCCACTTTGGCACGATGCATTTCCTGGCTTTCCCCCATGTTTTATTGATGTGTGGCTGCTGGGCCAGATCCCAGGCGCCGCCAGGACGCCGCCCGGAGCGGCAGCGGGAGCGGACGCGGGACGGGGCCCCGGCGGCCGGCAGGGGGTGGTGCGGGCCCGGCCGCCAGCCCCGCGCCAGCCGGGAGCAGCTTCCCAGCCGGGAGCAGCTTCCCAGGCAGCAGCGCTGGGGGTGCCAAACCGCGGCGCGGAGCGGCACTACACCTCGCACCAGCAACTGGGGCTTCCCCGCAGTGCGAACACTCCAGCCACTCGCCCACCAGCGGGAATACGAGGTGAGGAGCAAAGCTCTTGGGGGTCTAGGAAGTTCCCAGCTGATGACATTGCTGTAGTTGGGCACAGTAAAGAGCGTCTCCCATATTGCTCCAAGTCGTGAAAGCTTTCATCAGTTTCGGGGTAATTTCAGGAGAGATGAAGTCATTTCAGTGCTTGACTCCTGTTCCCCTGGGCCGAAGCCACCCCTTGCCAGATCAAAGAGACAGTCAGGGTGTACAGATAGCAGGCACCCGGAGGTCCTGAGGTGTCGAGTGGACTCTGCCACACCACACTGCATGGAGGGCTCATGTCAAGAATGTGGAATATGGCAGTAGAGTGTCATAGCAGAGCTTGCCAAGAATTTTGGAAATATACTGGACACAGTCCTTCTTCATACTGGGTTTCCTCCATTATGACAAATATATGCCAGTAAACAAAAATAGTGACAATTTCCCTACTAATACAAATCAAAGGTATTGTCTCTAAAGATAATACGTAATAATGACACTGAAAATGTATACTATGTGATATATAAAGCTTCTGTACATCTCAGATCAGGCATTAAATACAAATTCAAAATCTGTATGTTAATTATTACCCTGATTGTAATGAATTCTGAATTATTTATGTTGATGTACAATTAATAGACATTTTTAAAGGTCATTTTGTGAAAAACTCAACAAGTATCATGTGTGCAAAATCTGCTAATGAGGATAGGTGTACTTCCGCTTATTAGTCCGTGTATGAAATCCTGATGAAAGATAGGTTTTGAGCTGTTCTGGTTTTCCTTTGATCTGCCTCATCTCTCTCTCAGATGCATACAAGAACTTTCCTCTGACTTTTTAACTCACAAGCCTGTGATTGTTTTTGTTTTAAAGGAGTAGTACTCAAAACACAAACTAAATAATTTTGTCACAGTTGTGCTGTGGTCTTGGGTTTGGTGTTGTGAAGGACTTTCTGTTACCTAAAGTGTATGCAAGAGTCTAAACCAACATTTTGAACATACGTGAAACTATGTGGTTGTGTATTATGCATTTTATAGGGTTTTGTGCATACTTATGTGCATAAAGTATGATGAATTAACTTGTTTTGCATTTAGTGTATTTATAACTTATGTTGAGGCATGTAATGGCTTGAACATCATTTACAAGAAGAGTTGAGAGGCATTTGTGTTTTCTGGGCTCTGTTGACTTGTGATTTTTATTGACACTGGATAGATTATTACAGATTTTACCCTTCACATTTGCTCAGTCGTTTGACATGCAATTCCTCTAATACGTGTCACAAACCTTTCTCTTACATTTGTTTAGAAACCATCATTTGTATACACTCTTAGAGAGAGCCAGTATTCCTTATGGTCTGTGAAATACTGATACTTCTCTGGAGGAAAGCTGGCTTGTAATTGAATGTATGATAACAGTGAGATTATTAATATGATGGAATAAAAAAACATCCTGTAAGCCACTTATTACTTGAAGACATTGGTTCAGTGAGAGTTCTTCATTACAATCTCAAGATGTTTGTTTAATAGTGTTCTTAAATGACTTGAAATTACCACTTTTAATATGCAAAAGAATTAAACACTTTATTTCTGAATCATCTTGTAAATATTAGCTGAATTTCTTTATTCAGTTCGTAAGAGAATATTTGTAGTCTGTTTACAGATTTAAATTTCCTAGTGATATAAAGCTACTCAACATCTGCATGAAACTTGTCACAGAAGAGGTTTTTGTGATAATAGTCTTCCAATGCAATTTATGTATTTTGTGAAATATCTGATAAATTCAAACAAGGAAACCACAGGAGTTTAAACAAGGGGTAGTTTTGTGGTCTTAAACATGTAAATAACTTAAGTATTTAAATTAATATGAGAACTGATACCCTGAGGAATTCTGTAATCTTTTAATTTATTTATGTTTTAAAAGAAGCCAGAGAAATTCATGTGGTTGGTGTGGTGTGAGAGGACTTTTCATGAGACTATGTAGGTGGCTATATTTCTGTTTTAAGTCAGTCATTCCATAATGGAAAATAGAGTACTCTGTAACACTCAACATGCTCTTATGAAAGTCTGTTTCATTTATTCAAGTGTTCTGATTGGGACATGGACATCTTAGTGTGGATATTAAGAGATTTGTCTTTTTCATACAAAACCTGCTCTCTCCTATCCTTTACCTACATCCCTCCAAGAAACCTTCATGGTTTACTAGGATCCTGTCAGCAGTACTCAATAAAGACAATTACCCTTTGTATTCACAGTCAGAGAATTCATCCTTTAAACCATTCTTCATGAAAGGTTAAGCTGAAATGGTTTTAAAGTAGTATACATGCAAATTTCTTTTCTCTGTGTTCCTATTGTGGGATTCCCTCTCCATCTCTCAATATGTATGAAGACTAGATATAGTCCATGAGGCTGGAGAGAATTCTATACATAAGATATAGTTGTTCAGCAGACATAGGAAAAAGGTCAAGACAATGGCAGTGCTCTCACTACACACTTTAGAAATCATTCCTGTACTATCACTGCAGAGAATCCACGTAACCTGTGGCCCAGCTTTTTGACATTGTGCATTACAGCTTTGCTAAGCTCTTTAAATGGAAAATACACCAAAATCTGAAGGCTTGGTTAATGGGAAAAAACCAGTTTATCTTTGCGACTTTTGGGGTAAATATTGTGTTTTCCTCTGCCTCTGTATTTTGCACTTAAAAAAAAAAATAGATGAAAGAGATTTACGTAAAGATTAGCAGCGCATTTCTTTCTACATGAAATATGTTAGTATGTGATGCAACTATAAGCTGGATTGTTTCCATAGGTCTGCATGTAAGATTTGGAGACAATGCATAAATCATGCTAGAGCTTTTCAAAGATAAATTGCTCTAATGTGAAGCACATTTGTGAGTCTCAGTCGTGCTTTCTTACTATGTTCCTTAACCTTTCGTTGGTTGATATTGTTTTCCCAGCTTCCTGGTTAGGCCAGGAATAATATTGCTTGTAAACTATTATGCAAAAATGTGCCAAGATATGTTTCCTGTGAAATCATTTCACCTTGTGGTATTTTATATAAATTTTGTAACTCCATATGCAACATAGTTGTTTCTATGTCCTCTAAAGATACAGCATTCCAAAGGACAAAGATAAGGATAATAATAATAATTAAAAAGGCACACTGAGTTATGAATAGACACTTTTTTTACTTTGACGTGGAAGTTCTCCATAGGGAAAGTATTGTCATTTTCTTCTCTCCTTCAAAAGAAACCTGGAGAACATGGCTTAGAAGTTGTATTACTGCCTTTATTTTGAAATACTTTGTACATTTAAAGAGCTTACAGAAACCTTCTTAATGCCCAGTTGTACTTTTGACTGCAGCCATGTATAATGCATTGTAAAGCAAGAATTACGTAGTCCAAAAATGAAGACACATTTATCTACTAAGCCATCTGATCCTTTGCTAATTCTTACATATTACATGTTAACTCTTTGATCCACAACAAAACCCTTCTTTGTGAAGAAAGATGTTGTGAGGTTGCTATCCATGAGCACTGGGTTTTGTTCCTTGTCACAGGAAGGAATGACTGTTGGCTGAGCCACAACGAGAGGCACAAAATGTGGGGCTTTATTCTCAGCAGTATTACTGCAGCTAATCACACAAGGCCAGATTTACAGAGGTACTGAGTAAGACAAAGCTTCTGGTGTTCAGCAACTTTAATAAAAAAAAGTGTTCTTTCTGTATCTGCCTTCTTATACCTCTAGCTAACACGCTAAGGAGGATTGTGTGATATAAACCATGTGTATTTGCACTGCTTGAAAAGTAATAAATGAGGACAGAGTATCTTTCTGCAATTTAAAATTAGCAGTACTTTGTTGAATCAGTGCTGTTACATCAGCAGAAGCACATCAGTGACATGCCTAAAAATCAGTGCCACAAGCAGTAGAAAGCCTCAGGCATAAAAATCTGGCCTTTAGCCATATTTCTCTATTTTAGCAGTTCACTTCATGTGGGCATCCTGATGTGGAATTTATAGGTTCCACCTTCCTGCTCCTACAATTCTTGAATAAATTACTTTAGTAAACAGAGGCTGCCACTACTAAAAAATCAGATCCTTTCTAGTTTGTGTTAAGGTAATTGTGTACATTTAATGGTAGCACATAAACTGAAATCAGAATTAATTTTTTCTTTCTAAATGCATTGTTCTTTGTATCATGATCAGGGTGGAGAGTGCTTATTGTTGGATCAAATCCACAAAGGCATTTTTCTTATTTTTGCTTTTCAAGACCAGGGTTGATAATACTTCTACTTCTCAGTTATGTTGGTCTTCTACACAAAATTGTTCGTAAGTTATTTTGAGTTGGATTCAAGAAAGGAGAAAAACTTCCTAACTTCATACTGAACACAAGCAGTGCAATTGCCCAGGTATGTTGGGACCTGTAGTTCAGAAAATAATGCCATAAACCACTGAAATTACAGGTAGCATTCCTTCCAAATGAAATTAATCAATACATTTTATTATTTCTAGTTAAAGAAAGAGAAGAGAAAGAACTTTTGGCAAGTTTAAAGAACTTTTGGCAAGTTCCATTAACTCTCTCTTTCAAATTTTATTATTTCTAGTTAAAGCTAATCCACATGCACAAAGCACTCCATAAATGGCTCTGCCCTTTTACTGATTGAAGACAATAAATGAACTGTCTTAGAGGAAGATTTTATGTTTGCTTAACTTGGACTTGCATTTAACGAATTTCCAACATATGTGAAACAATTGAAACTAAAAGTAAAAAATCAATATAGCCTTTCTGCTTTATAAGGTAGTATATTTCTGCACTTAGATCAACAGAGATGACAAAGGTTGAAAGGCAATCTAAAACTTCATGAGCTGCCTGTAATAAGGAGGAAGAGACCTAGTTGAATTAAGCCTGAGAATCTGGGTTTTATGTTGCCTTCAATTTAAAGCCTTATATTGGGAAAAGTGTTAAATCAGAGATCAGAAAGGTGCTCAGCTGCTGCACATCCATCCCCGCAGTGTGCTGAGGGGGGTCAGGGCAGGGCACACCCTCTCCACTCTGTCTTTTCTGATTGTGCTTGAGGCTTGGGCAAAAACATGGTTTGGTTGTAAGTAGCGTTGGAAGTAGTCAGTGCATTAACAGGTTCACTATGAGGGCTCCAAGTCCTCTGTGTTCCCGGAACATTGATTACTAGAATGTAGCAGCTTAGAAGCTGCTACAGGGAAGGGCCCTACAGTGCAACGGAGGCTCTGTGCTGTAAAGGAACCCACAAAAGACCCCACTTCATCCACCAGGCACCAAGCTTCTGCAAGTGCTTTGGTTTTCCTTAGTAATGCTGATCAGGCACAGCACACACATTTGCTTGCATATTTCCCATCTGGACTGAGAGGAGTATTTTAGGATTTATCCTGCTTAGGGCCATTGATATTCATCCCCCAGGTATATAGAATTCTGCTGAGGACTGAGGTCCAATGAGGGTGCTCAAAGATGATTTAATTGCAAACATGAGTTCAGCACACGATAGTGACCCCAATGGCTTTCTCTTGATAAGTGGCGAAATGAGATTAAAAAATGCCTGGGTCTTCCCTTTAATGTGATTTTTTTTACTATTAGCTTAAACTACATATATTTTAAACAATAAAAAGAGACTGTAGCTCAACTTGGAGGGGTTGTTTCTATTCTGAAGAAAAGATTGAGCCAGTTTTCTGTATTCAAAGTGATTGCTTGGTCATCACAGTCCAGTAGAAGTTTTAAGAATGTGAATTGCAGTCAGTACAGAAACTTTGGTCAAGGCTTCAGGAGATTTGCGCCTCTTTTTTTACTGCCCTTTTTTTTTTTTTTTTTTTTTTTTTTTTTTTTTTTTTTTTTTTGGTAATTTGTTTTGGCTAATTCAGGAGTCTCCCTGCTGAGCAGGCTGGCTGTTGTAAATCCCATTCACCGTGTAATATATATGTGAGGAAGGAAGTTGAATGATGTATGCCTCAATAAACGGCAGAGAGAATTTTAGAGTGCATTACAAAGAGACTGGAAGTTTTTCCAAGATTACTTAGCCTTAAAGCTGAAACTCATGGCATCATTTATTACTTTCAATAGTTTGAAAATTAGCTCTGAATAAGTACAAACTAGGAGACACTCACTATAAAAATCCATTCCTCCCAAATGACAGAAAACCGTAATCCTCTCAGAAGCTTAGAACAGTTCAGGCAAAAAAGAAGAGACAAAAATTGGGACCAAGATCTATATGTAGTTTTTTTAGCTTGAGTAATCACCAACAGATGGTAAATACTCTGTAGAAATCACTCAGCCGAGTTACTCCAGTTTATGGGGTTCCTAAGGCATCTACTCTTAGTTCTAACTTCATAGTCTTTGTCAGAACCCCAGTGATAGGTACCAGCACACAGGCTTGTGTAATTATGCTTTTAGATACAGTACCTGATATGTAAATATTGGTAATAATTATCTTTCCTTTTATTTCTTCTGAAACAATAGGATTTAGTCCTAATACAAGACTGCCTAGCTGTGTCAAACTTTATAGGTGGTTGCAAAAATAGCTAGCAACAAGCTGGTATTGACTGTCACTTCCTGTAGGACTCTAGTTGACATCTACTATTTCAGGTACACATCAGTTTAGAAATATTCTATGTGCCATTTCCTAATGGCTCCTGCAGTTGAGCAGACATGAGATGAATGCAAAAACCGTCCACCGTATAGACTCATGTTCCCACTTAATCTTCATGCAGGGAAAATTATTCTTCCATTTCATCAGTGTTTTATTAGATTTTCCTGAAAAAACTAGCAGAAGAGTAAAATTCTTCAGATACTAACAAGTTAGTTAGCATGTGCTGTTTCCCCAGCACTGGCATTGACATTGTCATTTCTGTAAGTATATCTTGTTTTCAGGCGAGTGAGTTACTATTTTTAGAACTGATCTCATACCTTCCTTCGTTTCTCCCCCAAGTCACTATGAGTGCAAGTGAGTATGTGATTGGAAGATGAACTATTTGCCCAGAAGAGACCTCTCCCTAGTTAAGCTCCCTATTTTGTTCAGTATTATTTTAGATGAGGTAGATAATATTCACTGTTCATGCACATATGTCATCTTCTCAGTCTAGTGAGACCACTTGCGCTATTGCTTAGTAAAATTATGGGATTGTGAGTAGTGTCTCTATGTCTTGTGATAACATTTCCATCATACTGCTGACAGGCAGAAAACAGAAGGCACTCTTTGCTGAGGTGCTGCCTATTCTATTGAACTTGGACTTTTGTAAGCATTGATCAATGAATGAATGTACCTAGTAGGCAGAAAATTGCAGCATGATGAGCAGAGCAAAGAGGGAGCACAGGAGAGCTGTGCTAAAGCCTAGCACCTGATATGTCAGGAATTACAGATTATATTGAGTAAAATTTATTTTGGTTTTGGACATATGCTGCTGCATCAGACTACAGTGCTATTATTTTGTAATAGACATAGAGAGCTTGCCAATGCAGTTTTAGAATAGCCAAATGGAATGTAAAGATTTGAAGTTGAAAGGGAAGGCTGAGGGATGCAATAACACATGACAGCACAGTGGCGATGTGCTGTGTTGGTGACAAACTGAATCAAAAGAGCTGTATGGCTGTCTGCACTGTTGCTGATGCCTTACTGATATATCTTAATTATTCATGGATTAGCACTATATTTTTCAATTTTTAAAACATAGGATAACTGGATGCTTTGTGCTAATATTACCATTCAGTAAATAATGTTTGCAGCATATGCAACACTTAATGCATGTGGGAAAAAAATGAGTGAAATTTATTAGTCGAGGTGCTACAAAACTCAATTGGCTACTCAGAAAATTTGTAGGAAGCCCATGTCTGTGGACATGGGCCTGCACAGGAGGTGATTGGGCCAGAAAAATCTGAGAACCTATGAAAACAGATGAAATTCCTGTTGTTGGTATCAGCTGGAGGGTGTTGATAGCTACGGTCTCACTGTCCCAATGGAATGTTACTACTGAATTGGTATGCAATGTGTTTTATGGTTTTCTGATCTAAGTATAGGGTCAAAACTTGTGCTTCAGGGAAATGCAAATTTCCCCTAAGTCATATGAAAAAAGATTGGGATCCATTTCTCTTAGCTTTCCCTGGATATTGTTTTAGGGAAAACCTGTTTTCTTTTGTTGAACATGTATACTTTTCTCGTAATGCCAAGTAACTTTTTTGCTCCCTCACCCTTTAATAAAGAGCTAATGGTACTTCCAGAGACTAGCAATCACAGGTATCAATATGGTTTCTATCTGTGGAGGCTAAGTATGCTCTTATAACTAATAAAATAAATAGACTTACATTTGTCTTATGATGATGCTGTGGCTTTTCTTTAAAACAGAGGTCTAGTCGAACTGCAGTTTCAAAGACTATCATCATATCTTAGTCTATGTGCATTCAACTCATTCACATTTTAAATTATGGATTTCTTTAATAATTGATAACAATGCCAAAGTATTCTATATCATTAATATGTAAATACTTCATGAATCTTCTTGTGGATCCTCCCAGATACTGCCTGTAGTATGAAGAAGAAGGGAACAGGAGAGATAACAAGATGCAAATCTACTGGAAGAAGCCAGTAGGACAATGTGAGCCAAATGAAGGTGCCTTCCACTGTCTTACCCAAATCAGTTCAACACAATTCTGTGCTTTTCTCTCACCCTTATCTGACCTGCCAGCCAGTTGCACAGATTGAGAGTGTGATTTTTCTAGCAATGATAAATTGCCATAAATTTTAATTTTAGGGGAGATGATAATTTTCAAACCAAGAGCCTAAGTAAAATGCAGCTGACTCAGCAGTGGTGCAGATGTAGTAAGATCTGTTGAGGGGGCTGGCAGTGGGCAGCTCATAGCTGGAGCATCTTAAGCTGGATCATCACTCACAAAACAGAATGGTTGTACTAGTGTTAAGGGCCCATTCTGCATACGATATTTTCCAGACTCTTGTGTATGCCAAACTACCACTATTGATATTATTCCAGAATTTGGCCCAAGAATCATGGCATAAGGGCAGACGTTTGGATCACAATGCACAAATTGCCTGCTTGCTGCAAAGGGTTTTCTTTCTTGCTTTTTTTATTATCTGCCTTAATTGTTTTAATCTCTGATCTTGTAAACTGAAAAAAAAATTGTGAAAGTTTCATTATGAAAATACCGTTTTCTACATGAGGAAGTTAAATACCTATTTCCAGTCCAAATAAACCTCACTCTCCCTTACCTTGCAGTGATTTGGTGTTCACTCATATGCATTTTTACTCCAGTAATGTAGAAATAACTGGTTTTTTACAAAATTATTTATCTGAAACAGATTTAAATGTAACCTTAGAACATAAAACATGAAAAAAGAAAACAGAGTTAAACTTTTAAACCAATCAATTTTATTCTGAACATAGCAATTGCTTCTGCTGTCAGCAGGAATAAAGTTTACTGCTGTTGGAAACTTGTAAAAAGTCAAATGTGTTCCTGTAAAATACCTTGTCAACTGCAAGTAAACCTATTCCTATGCGGCAAAGAAATCCTGCTAATTGACCTTCTGGACTGTCTCAGCCAGAATACACAGGATTCAGTTGTTCATCTCATGGGAAGCCAAGAGATGCCTATATGCAAATGTTGGACTAAGATTGATATGGATGTCTTTGTGATCATTACACCTCAATAAAACTGATCCTTGTATCAGTACAAGTTGTATAACAATTAAGTCTTAGTGACAGACACAATCTCAGCTTTTTATTGAAAATACCTTCTGTGAACCTTTCAAGGGAAGAGAAGACAGGAGGTAGAGTGATTATTTGTCTGCTCAATTTATTCTATTTTAATCTAGAGGCAATTAAAATACCTAGTTTTTAAAAAAATCTACCTTTAAAAAGCACACCTTTTAAAAGAGAGGTAAAACTGTAGTGCATCCCGCATGTAAGAGTCTGTATCAGTATCAATTTGATGGATAGATGCTTTTATTGACACCTTCTTTTGAAAAAACAAAACAAATGAAAACCTCAAAGCTGTAAACTTTCACAGTCCAGGGCTAAGAATGAGATGGCAGTACTGTTTACTGGGATAAAACAAGTGCTACTAACAAAATTTCAATACCAAAGGTTAATAATATCATCATCAGTAGTTCTTGAAAGAGACTTGGCTGCCTAAAGGCAACTTAATTTTAAACACTGAGACAAGTCAATCAGTATACACCTAAAAATATGCTTTGAGGAATGCGGTTTGCATACATTACAGGCTAGTTTTTTTCTTTCTAACCTGCGAGATCTTGAATTCTTTTGTTTATCTATTCAGGAACATAGACACAGGTGCCTTACTTTGTAGGGCATGGGTCTGCTTTGCTGGTCATTGGGTAGAGAGAGAGAGTTGCTAGAGGAAGTGCAGGACACAGAGAAATAGTCTTCTACTCAAAATTCTGTGCTTCCTGTCCTAGTGTTAAAACATGGGTCTAACAAGACTGTTTGTCTGGGAATAGGGGAATATTGATGATCTGAAAATGTAAATGTCAGCTCAGCCAATGTCCACTGACTGTGGCCTGAGAGGTTAGAAGGTGGGCCCATTTCCCATTTTTACATTTTGCAGAATCAGAACTGATAGCCTGTATCATTTAAAGTGGCTAAGGGCACAGTGGAAAGCAAAATACAGAGAAGTCAGTAAAGCCATCTCTTTGCTTTTAGGAACACTGTCCTGGATCATGACTAAATGGATGTTTCTGACCAAATGCCAACAATTTTGGCAAGGCTGTATGATGGAAAAAACCCAAATCTGTGGAATTTAAAAAAATTTAAAAAATTTTAATTAAAATGTCTTTTATGAGCTCCAAGTGTGGTTTTGTGTTTCATGGAATTCAGTGTCAATGGTGCTGGGAGGAACCCACCTTCACTTGACACGCTTTGTTACACCCTGTGCTTTGATTATGCTCTGATTAGATTTATTATGTAAATATCCACGTAGGCTGGTAGAGAAGGTACCACAATCATGATCACGGTAAATTAAGTATTATTTCCTAGACATTTACTTTGACTATCAATCTCAGAAAGAAAATAACTATAGTCCTTTTAAGTCACATGGAAGAATATGATTTATAGATGAGGGTATAGTTACCCATTGACTCCTGGAAAGAAATACAGCAAGCCTGATTTTAGATGTGATTTAGAACGTAATGCATACAGAAAAATTGCAGTTTTATCAAGGGCATTGGTCTCGAAACTTTTCTGAACAGTAATTTTGAAAGACTTTCACTAGCTAGACCAAATAATTAATACTGCAGCAAATATCAGTGAAGAAAAATAGTTGGTGACAGAATACCATATTACAGAGTCACAAAATAGTTTGAATTGGAAGGGACCTTTAAAGGTCATCTAGTCCAACTCCTCTGTAAAGAGCAAGGACATCTTCAACTAAATAAGGTTGATCAGGGCCCCATCCAACCTGATCTTGACTGTTTCCAGGAATGGGACAACTACCACCTCTCTGGGCAACCTGTTCCAGTGTTTCACCATCCTCATTTTAAAAGACTTCTTGCTTATATCTGGTCTGACTCTTTAAGTTTACCCCTCATCCATCTTTCTTATAAGACTCCTTTAAGTATTGAAAGACTTCTTCAGAGCCTTCTCTTCTCCAGGCTGGACAAACCCATCTGTCTCAGCATGTCCTCATCAGAGAGGTGCTCCAGCCCTTTGATCATCTCCATGACCCACTCCAACAGGTCTATGTCCCTCCTGTGCCGAAGACCTCAGATCTAGATGCAGCACTCCATGTGGAGTCTCACGAGTGTGGACCTGCTGGCCATGCTTCCGATGCAGCCTAGGACACGCTTGGTACTCTGGGCTGGGAGCACACATGGCCAGCTCATACCCACAAGGTACCTGTTCTAGGTCTTCCTCCAGTTCTTTCATCTGTGGGATATGTGTGCACACGCCTGTATCTGAAGAGATCGTCAGGCAGACCATGCCTCAGCCGTGAAAGAGGTTGTGGTAAAGAGGTGCACCCCTGAGTCAGGGACTGCCTTGCCTGCTTTCTGCCCAAGTCCCTCCACCACTGAGGTTTCTTTGGTACAGAAATTGATATTAAAACTAATACATTGCATCACATTGTTAAGAAATTTAAAATTTGCTTCTGGGAAAGACCTTTGTTTCCCCTCTTCTCTAAAGAAAGCAAGATCTGCATGAGACATTTGCTTTATCTACTTTAATTAAAGGGAATAGCATGTTTTGTTTTCCAAATACGTAAGCTGGAATATATTTCTCTTCAATAGCTTGCTGTTGATATGGATAAAGAGTACAAAACATATTAAGGATACTACAAGATTTTTATTCTGTTTATTTTTATTTTCCATTGCTTTTTTTTACCTTACTTCTTCTGATTTAGTTTTGTGGCCTTTCAGTAGTTTTCTGAAGAAGTTCCCTAAATAAAAGATTTTGCTGGACAGTTTGCTGATTTAGGGTACTATATTTGCTGAGCCATCTTTCTCTTTGAATTCTGCTTTCCTCTAAGTATAATCATTCAATCCTCTTCTAAGTAATATGTGTATTAAAAAGTATATATACGTACATATAGGGCCATATGTGTGTACAGCTTTTATAGGACTGTATTTTGCATTTTTTCTCATTTCTAGTTTTTAAACTTCTTTTTCACAACAGTGCTATAAAAGGTGGGCTATTGTAGCTACAGTCTCTGTTGGTTTGCATCTGATTTCATAAGCGCTCATCAGAACAAATCTCATTAATTTCAGTAAAAAGAGGAAATATTTGCTGAGATTTTTTGATTAATATTCATTTTCAAGACTTAGAAAGATGTACCCTGAATTGTGATATGTTACTATTAGAAGAAATAGTCAGAGAAACAGGTGTGAAAAATTTTCCTATGTCATGATTGGTAAGATAGGTACCAGATTTATGCTCATTGACCTTGTTGCTGTCTAGTGGCTTTCTCACATACACTCTCATTAATGGCAGCAGAAGTTCAGTCAACACATAGAACCGGTGTGTGGGTCTAACGAATGCAGCAGTGTGCGTGTGTGTGATAATGGGCATTTTGTAACGAGAGCACAACAACAAAGACAGTAGGAATCAAAATTCGAAGATCTCAGAAATAACGGGCAAGGACACCTTAGTTTTTAGCAACTGTCATAGCAAATAATCACAGTGAGGATATTTTGGTTTAATCTTTCCTCAGCCAGTATCTTCCAGAAGAGGCAGAGGGTTTGGCTACCCCCCACCTCCTGCTCGGCAGCCGTGCCAGGCACAGACCGACCCATGCTCCAGGGGCGGCGTGGGAGGGCAGTCCTGGCTCTGCTGCAGCCATCTCTCCCTGTGCTGCAGTGCCGGTGTCTCTTCAGCTGGCTCTTCCGGGAGACCCTGCGCTTCTACGTTGTAAAAGGGCTCTGCTGAAAAGACAGTGAGGTCTCCAGCCATATTAGTTTCCCTGTTGCTGCCTTTCGTCTGGCTTGAGTCTCATAAAACATTTTCCTTCTCAGAAGACTAAGCTTCAGCTCAGCTGCAACTCAATCAAGCCCAGGCATATATTTTATAACTCATAAATAGTTAGAGTGGATGGAAGAAAATGTAGGCTAGTCATCAAAATAAGGGGCAGTGTTACAGCTGTTGCAGTCATGTAATCAAAAATATTCTTTCTTTCACTGAGCCACTTGCAGTCTGTAATATTTGCAGTCTGTGATAAACGAAAAAGAGTTTTTATGTTTCCCTTTTCCCCCTCAGTTTCCAGCAAGGAAAACAAGTGCTCTGCTTCAGCAAGTGAATCCACCCATGCTTGTGATACACATACAGGCTGTGTGTGAGAATTACCAATAATTACTGTTTAGAAGTGCTCTGCATGCAAATGCCACAATAGGGCATTGAGAATGTATCACATAGTTATGGGAAATACAATAGGAATCTTTCTGTGAGTGAAATAATTATATTTTAGCCACGTTGGAACCAAATAATCTAGCTAGCTCTGTGTCTTTATTCACGTGTAAAAAGATCATTTATACATTGTAATGCACCCTTGTTCAAATAATTGTGCTGGAATATTCTATGAAAGTTTTTGAACAGCTCTGTAATAGCCATAGTGTTGGATGACAGCCGTATCATTAGTAACCTGTATGAGTATTTCTAACCATGTGCAAATACATGTATTATTCCATTGTAATTTATCACAGTGTTTTCACTTTCTATATATTTCCAGAGAAATTAGCAGCACTTGAAATGCTTCCTCAGCCCAAGCAGCTCTGTGCATAGGTTAGATGATCCTGTGTTGGTGTAGGAGGGAAGTGACGCCATGTGCTGTTCAAGGCCACATCTGCAGGAACACAGGGTGGTTCAGAGGAGGGGCACAACACAGGGAAGATTTCTGTCCAAAGTCTGCTTGTCTGGAGAGGCACAGTGCTGGGTAAGGCAACGGAGGCAGCTCTCAAAGACCTCTCGTGCCCATTTGAAATACTTTCAATGAAGTCCTTTAGCAGAGGTTCTTTAAACCTTTAAGCATAGAAATCCTCTCATAAAGAGTAACTGAATAAAAGAGAGGACATATATACTTCTTCAGGAATGGAAATTGATGGAAATATCCCTAAGTACTTATCCTGTCTTTATATGGTGTACCCTCCTACAATGACCCATTATTTGTCTGATCTGGTGCAGCTGTTTTTGTCATCATAAATATCCAAAAATCATAGCTTCTAGTGCCTGCATGAGCTCAAGGATCTTGAAACAGGAACATTATCAAAAATACTCCCCAGTGAAAGTCTGAATGAGCTTGGCTTGTTTAATTTAACAAACAAACAAAAAAAATGAGACGATATAATGCAGTGTAACTTCAGCATATTAAAGTACTTCATTGTAGTGGAGAAGGGCATAATAATAAATGCACAGGGCATGTGCATATCCCCATCAGGCACACAAATTTATAAAAGGGAGTGTGATTAGCTGCTGGAGTAAGCTTATCAGGAAAGAGATGAATTGTTGGTCCTTTGGTGTTTACAGGTTGAGACTGAATGCCTTTCAAGATGATATGCCTAAGGCAGTCATAAATTATGCTTTAGTCTAATTTATGTTACCAGCTTAATATGAGTAAATATGGTAAATGGGTGAAATAAACCTGTGACATTGAGAATGATCTAATTGTTCCTTCTGACAGTAAGTATCTGGAAAAATGGAGTAATCTCAGACTCTGACTAAAACATTAACAAAGTGAAGTGGTGTTTGCAAGTGCCACAAGCACGTTTTCAAATGGGCTGCAGAGTTTTTAGTACATACATGCAGAGTAATTAATTTTCTCACCTTTTATTTTGGCCAAGGTTTTGTGGAAAAGATGTACTGCATTTCTGAAGGTAGTGTAGCTATCCCAAAATGAGCTGCATGTATGTGCTATAGCACCTTTCATGGGTGCATATGTACAAATGGCAGCCATTGCTTGAATTTGATTGCATTTGTTGAGAGGATCAACTGCTTGCTGACTTTTTCAGAAGAATTTAGTCGTATAAAGATTAAAAAATAGATTCATAGGATATTCCTTAGTCAAAAAGGCTTTTAGCGAAAAAAGCATCTTTTATTTGGAAAATCAACTCTCCTGTCCTAGAAGCTAATACAAACTATTTTCAAATGGTAGTAGTATTCTAGACAGAAATCCAGAGCATTGTATTTGTTGCCTGAGAATATAATTTAGGAGCTGTAATGTATTCCCTAATTAAAAACATCATGCACTGTAGTGATTTTATTATTCATTTATTAACTGGACCATTGAGCTAATCTCAAGAAAAGCAGCATTCTCAGAGGCACAAATGAAGAGGCTCCCTTCCTATTTTTACAAACAAATAATTTGTTTTCTAGCAAAAGGGACAATATTTTTTTGTTTGAAAAACAAGGACTTGCCATAACTTGCTACACAATTATTATTAGACTTTAGCTAAATAAAGGTTATATTTCTTGTCTGGAGGAACATTGAGGATTACTTTTGTGACCTTTATGTTTTGTGGTATATGGGTAATACGTCATAAATGGAAATAAATAGAAGATTGAGAAGCAAAAAAAAAAGAGATTGAAAAATAAATATATTGTATAGAATCTTACAATTCTTAACTGTGAGAGTAAAGCTAATTTTCAATCATTTGAAAGCAATCGGAAGGCATAAAGTTTAAAAATCAGAAGCAGTATAGTTGTTTTCTTGTTGCACCAAGTTTAAAAGTATAGACTTTTGGCTCACATGTATAGTAAATTTTTGCCCATACCAGTGACAAGTGGAGTCAAACTGTTACAGATTCAGGCTGCAGAGATTTGGCTGTGAAACAGGAGACCCAGGTGGGGTCTGCAGGTCCTCAATTCAGTCCCAAAGGCATAAATTGACACAGTCTTCTTAGCAGAATACACTGGTAAATACTATAAAGTATAGAAGATATAGTGTTTAAAATCCACTATGTATTTTATAACAATTTGTTCTCTTTTTAAATTGTATTACGTGGTTTGATGCAGGATGTTGATCAGTTCTTTCCTTAAGCATCTGCGCCTACAGTGCTACTGCTTTTGTTCTTCTGAACTTTCAGATGCTATCTGTATTTCAGTAACATTAAAGTATAAAGAACAAAGGTTTATTTCTTCCACATTTTATTAGACCTGCTTTACATTTTTCAGAAAAAATAAGACACTCAACCAGATAACGGGTTTTGAATTTTTGTGGCATTTTCACTACGTATCTTTTAAATCTTTCCTACCTCTGCTCTCCAAAACCATGAAATCAAGAAGTCAAAAATCTCTTTACGTAGTACAAACATGCACTTCATTTTTAGTTTCTTAGTAAATCGGTATAGAGGTATTTGAGATTCAGGACAAATACTTTGGAAAACTAAAGTTTGAACCCTAGAACTGAGCAATGCTGCAGTGACAACTGAGTGATCACCTTTCCTTTTTAGATTTCCAGATGCTTAAGTTCCTTTACTGGAATTGAAATAAAACATCAAGCATGTATATGTTCTCAAACCTCTTCCTTTTGGAAAATGACATTATTTGTACTGCAGAAATTTCTGCTCAGTTCATTTTACTCTATGTTTTTTTTGTGCCACATGTTTTTTTTGTATGCTACTACGTCATTGGTCTACACTACAAAAAGAAACATTATTTTTATAATATAACCAAATTAATAATAATGTATATGTAGCTTAGTTCTAATTTTGATTTTGTCCATCTAAAATCAATTCAAGTTCCAAAACAATTCTTCCAGACTAATTGTTTGACTCATGGCAAGGCATTTAATTCAACAAATGCAGCATAAAATATAAGGATTATGTAGACAAAGCTCAAAGGTAAACTCAGTGTTCCACCTGCTAACAAAACTTGCTTATTTGTCTTAAAATTCTGAACTGTTACACTTCAATAATTCTCTTTTACACCACAGAATATATCTGGAGTATTTCTAAATTTTCTGTGGAACACAACACAGAAATTACATTGCCTTTTTATTTGCTGAGTGCTGTCTCACAAAGAAGTAATATGATACAGAGGGAAGATAGCCTGGAGCCTCGAATATGGTTATGGCCTATAAGCACTTTGGTTTTTCTCAGCATGAGTCTGCTAATTCACGTATTGATTGCTGTTCACATATCATCACTTTGCCATTAGAAATCCACTTCATTCAAGCACAATTTTAGGAAGATTATCTTACCATATTTTCAGTTGGCAAAGGGTACTTTTCCTTTCCTTTCCTTAAAAAAAAAAAAGCCCGTGCAATACTGGAGTGGAAATGCAAGTTGTAAAAGGTTACACAGATACAGCTGTACTAAAATTTTTACAGTTTGTTTTCTAATAAAATTAAATAAGAAACTTCTGTATGTGTCTCTTAAATCCATTACTAAACACAGCTTTACCTTCAGAGAAAACCAGATTAAGCCATTTATTGTTGTCTAACATTAGATCATAAACAGCAATTTTTTCCCTTCATGATAAAGCAGCTTAATCCATTAATCCTTACGAAAAATGTAAATGTTTATATTAGTCAATTAGATCAAGACTTTGTTGTGCTCTTGTTCTCTATCTCTTTCAATATACACCTGATTTATTATTCAACAAATTTTGTCTTTTACATTTTTTCTTTCGGCACTGTAACTTTGCTGTTTGAAAATCCAAATGTATGTTCTAGGTGATACTAGGGAAAACCAAGTTTTATTTTGGCTGTAAATTTTAAGCAAGTGTTTATTACTTTCAGATCTGAATTTCTGTCTATTTTGAATTTTTCTAATGAAACAGCTAAACATTATTGATCAAAAGTTTGATGTTTTTCTTACCCTAGCAGCCAAAATACACAAAGTAATTGCAATAGCACCTGTATTAAGCTCCCCAAAATGCAGAACTGTGGTGGAAACTAATACCTTGGTGTGGTGAAATGAAAAATTCTTGCATAGTTCTTATTAAACCAAAGGGAGCCCAGGAGAATCATCTCAAAATGGTTTAAGATGATGTATTCTTCTATATAAAGTGAAAATGGAGGGAAGCATATCTGCAAGTACTTTGGAGGAGATGCTTAAGTTCTAAAACAATCTTTTTAATTGGTGATTTGGTCTGAAAAGCAGGATGCAATTCAAGCCGGACAAATGCAAATTATTGCACTTCAGTAAGAATAATCAGCTGAGCAATGAAAGATAGAAACTGGCTAGCTAGGCAAAAATTACAGAAAAAAATTGGGATGTTTTATTGAAAGAAACATCAGTTGTTAAATTCATATTATTGTAAGGGAAAAAACCCAACCAAACACAGCATCTATTATTCTGGTTTGGTTATTGCACTTAAAATAAATTACTGGCCAGCTGAAGAGATTGCAGACAGAGAAAAACACGGTCTAGAAAACATGGCCTAAGGAGGAAGGAAATAATCTGTTTCTTTCCTCCAATGACAGGAAGGAGTGAGTTAATGTTGCAACAAGGGATTTACAGACATTAAGAAATATTTTCAAGGATCTGGGACAGACTGAAGAGAGCCATTTTGGAGTATTCAACAGTAGATGTTCATATGAAATGGCTACACAAAAGCCTGTGAGGGTAATTTTGGTGCAGTTGATTCGGACTTAGGAGGAAGAAACAGAAAAAGATCTCACGAGATACTTCCAGTTCTATTTTGTATGGTTGGTAAATGTGGGTATTCCAGCATGGAATTACATAAAAGAAAGAGTAATCTTAAAAAAAAGGAGCAAAGAAAACCTGCTACTTCAAATTATTTACATTCATTTTAGTTTAGGAAGTTTTAATTTTTGTTTTAATTATGACCCTCCTTGAATAGCTTCACTTCACCTTTCATACAATGTAATTCAGCTTACGCTTTGCCAGTTGAACTGACATAATGTGTTACCACACATTTTTCCTATGCATCCCTTTCTGAATGATAGGAATTACCCAAAGAAATTTATAAAGGCATTGCTGTTGTGGCAGGGGGCGAGGTGGTATGGTGCCGCAACCTTCCGAAAGCGTCTCTGACTGTGAGAGGGAGGGAGCCGCTGGGCAAGGCCACTCCCCCGAAGCACACACACACACACACACACCCCGGATAGCTGTAAATCTTCTAAGGGCAGGTCGACAGTAAAGGGGGAGAGAAGGGTCTTCGTCTGGGGTTCCGCAGGGACAGTTTATCGCTGCCACACATGGAGTTCCAGGGACAAAGACAAGGAGAGAGCTGGATGCTCCAGGTTAAAAATGGGGGCGGAGAGAGCCTCAGGGCCAATGGTCTGAGGGCACAGGGGTGGTGCACAGGCGGGGTTGGGGTCAGGGAACAACAGAGGAACTCCGGGAGGGACAATAAGGCCGGGGCCAGTGGGGGAACTGGGAAGGGAGAAGGTTCTGGCAAGGAGGACATGTCAGGGAGGAAGGGGCAGGAAGGCCAACGGGCCNAAGGCCAACGGGCCAATCAGGGAATCAGAACTGGGGCACATTAGCATAATGAGGCAAAGCATGCTGGGGGAAGCCCTTTGTCTCACCCTAAACTAGGGAGGATCTCCAATCTTAGGGATTGTCCCACCAAAGGACTCTGTCTCCCATGTTGCGGTGGCTTACCAGGCTTCCCGCATTGCTTTGTCTTTCCTTGCATCTCTGCTTAAAACTTGCCACACTTCTGAAACTTACCCAGGCTTCAGTAAACTACATCCGTGAATTTTGTTAGAAAAACTGTTATTTTGTTGTTTCCATGGAAAAAAACCCTTTCTTCCTCCTTTCTTTCAGCATTTATTACTTGCAGCACAACAATATGTCTTTAGATGCATCAAGAATCTGAAAAATCTCTCAAAATACTCTCTCAGGCCAAATGCCAGTGTTCCGGCAGGAATGCCCAGTAGCTTTTATCAACATTGCTATAAAATCCAAGTCTCAGCACACTTGAATTTGTTTCTGTCAGCTGATTTATGTTTCTAGTCAAAATGTATTGAAAGCACAAAAAGGAGCTGAATGGCCTTCAAAAAAAGTACAAATTGAAACGCTGAACATAGGAAAACATTTCTAATCTTATGCTCTCTCAGACAGCATTTTTCCACATTTTATTATTCTTTGACCATGTTTTTAACCTTAGATTTTTTTTACCACTTCAGAAAGAAAACTATTTACTTCACAAGATTACCTTGGGAAATTACATTTTCATATACTTTACTGCAATGTACTCAAATAGTGCTTAGATATAAGATTGCCTATAATTTACTGTTGTGAAAATTCTAGAGAAATGAAACAAGTAAAGGGAATTTCCATTCCTCAACCTCTCTGATTCAGCACTGGGATCTAAAAAACCCTCTCCAGTTCTTCACCTTACTCTGTTCTCCCAAGGTCACTGTAGTTCTGCTTTCCTTGCGCTGCATCCCAACATCTTTGAAAGCAGAATTGCAGCCCAGTTCTGTGTCTGCCATTCAAAGCTACACCCACCTCACATCTTCCCTATTTTGTACATCCTCTGTGCCCCCATGTGCTCAAGCAGGAAAGGAGGTCCTAGAACCAAGTCCAAGAACTGGCTCCCATGCATTTCAGCATCTTCCATGCTTGATCCTCTCTTCATAAATTTTGTCTCAGGTACAACTTCTTCTCAGCTGTGATAAATTAGGCAGAGGAAATATACTTGTCCAGTAAGCCTATATAGAACGTGAGTTTTAGAAGCACATTTCTGTAAAACAAGATGGAGAGGAGCAATGAAAAAAAAAAGGATCACACGGTTGCTGATGCAGAGTAGGACTTCTGTGTTATATCACACACTCTTAATGTCTTCAGCAGGAAGCAAAAAATGTTCTGCCTCCCAAGGCAGTGGGAGTGTGGTGTCAAGGAAAAAAAGGGAGAGGAACCTTTTATAACATAATTCCTTCTTTATGGACATCATGAATAAAAACATTCCACAAGACTGAATTTTTCATTCATGGCCTCTGTTTTCCACAGACGGATGAAATGTGGATAATTATAAGTGAGCAAGACAGAAGGCCTGGTGCTGTAGGAACCATTCCTGTGAGTCATGAGCCTGGGGCAAATTTCTTTATGACAACTTCGTGTATCTTACTCTGTCTGTGAGGTTATTCATTCCATAGCAGTAATCAGCAGCACATTGGGTCAGTCATGTTCCAAATATATTCTTTCCTACTACAGAAAAGATGATGTCAGCATGGACATACCTTTCTTTGACTTTGGAGACTGCTTTAACTGGTGATAAATATTGGACACTCCTTTTCAGACATACGGAAAGAATGAGAGATTGGGGAATGTCTCTGACAGAGCATCAAGCTTTACTTACTCACTAAGTTCTTTCTGTAAAGGGGAACTCATCAGCAGGCCCATTACCACAAGCAGTCTTTCCCCTTTGGCTACCTAAGTGTAACTTGCCAGCTGGTTGAAAACTTGATCATGTCCTAGAAATTTATTTGTTTTTATGTTGTTGGGGTTTAAAAAAATTTTTTTTTAACAGACTGGCGTATTTATTTCCACAGTCACAGATATTGAACTAGGCTTTTGTGGCATGTACCCAAGTTCTAAAAATAAGCAATTCCCAGCCCATAAGAAATATTTTTCTCCTGTACTGGAAAAGGACCTACTGCTCTCTGTGGTCTCTTTTTATCTCCAAGCTTGTCTGAATCAAAAGCATCTCCCCGGCTTCTGGACCCATGTATTGGCTTTGTGTTGCAAGGTTTTGGTAGCAGGGGATCTACAGGGTGGCTTCTGTGAAAAGTTGGTAGAAGTTTCCTCTGTATCTGGTGGAGCCAATTGCAGCTGGCTCTGAGATGGACCCACTGCTGGCCAAGGCCAAGCCCAGCAGTCACAGTGGTAGCACCTCTGGGATAATGTGTTTAAGAAGGGGGGAAAAATGCTGTGCAACAGCAACAGCAGGCAGAGAGGAGTGAGAATATGTGAAAGCAACAGCTCTGCAGACAGCAAGGTCAGTGCAGAAGGAGAGGGAGGAGGTCCTTCAGGAGCAGAGGCTCCCCTGCATCCTGTGGTAATGACCATGGTGAGGCAGCTGTGCCCCTGCAGCCCATGGAGGCACACAATGGAGCAGAGACCCACCTGCAGCCCATGGAGGACCCCACCCTGGAGCATGTGAATGAATGCCTGGAGGTGGCCTGTGGAAAGCTGTGCCGGATCAGGCTTGCTGTCGGGACTTGTGACCCCACAGCAGACCCACCTTAGAGTAGTCAGTGCCTGAGGGACTGAAGCCCATGGATAGTTTGTGGAGGACTGTTTGCTGTGGGAGGGACCACGTGTTGAAGCAGGGAAAGAGTGTGAAGAGTGTTTCCCCTAAGAAGGAAAGAGCAACAGGGATGTGTGATGAAATTACTGCAGCTCCCATTTCCATCCCCCTGCTCTGCTGGGGGGAAGGAGGTAGGAAATTCACTAGTGAAGTTAAGCCCAGCAAGAAGGAAGGGGTGGGGGGAAG